>VMBQ01003693.1:0-48609 GCA_007657795.1 Dreissena rostriformis
AGTAGCATAAACTGGTTCCTAAAATTACCCTACAACAATATGTATTGAGGAAAGAAAACGATCGTTATTGACGACAGATTGGCATTTATCTTCTCTCCGATGTACATGTAACATCTTCGATTTAATATAAGACTACGAATTCTTATCAATTCGTCAAGTGCAATAGAAATTAGTGTTATGGATATGCGTGTAAATCAGCAAGTGCAAGTCTTTCCCTATGTGTCAATATATCGCAATACATCTTGCTTTACTATTTGTTAAAAAATACTCTTACCTTCCTTTCGGTCCTCGTAGATTTTTTTCAACGTGGTTTTTACCGTTTGTTTGGACAATGACAGAGTGTCTTGCTGAAGCTGAAAAGGAACGGATTTGACAATGAAAATGCACCTCAAATTTGCCTAGTAAAATAATCGACCAGACTTCTTGGCACGTTTTCAGATTACAAAATTGAAATGGTAAAGAAACTATTATGTATAATAATAAACAACTACCATATGACTTCTCAGATCTCCAACAATTAAAATACAAGTTTAAGATATGCCCATTTAAGTAGCACAAATATAATAAAAACCTATAATTGTTATACTATAATGAGCTTCATTACCTGTTTCAGGTATATGCGTGCATCCTCTGCCGGCTTGAAACTATTTAGGTGTGCAGGATCGCTCAGGAGATTTAAAAGACAATCGAAGAAGCTGATCATATCCCCATCATCTATATTCGTGTCCTGAATGTGTCGTAGTTCATTAACTTCCTTCCGTGCCTGTAAGTAAATTAATGTTTTCACTAACTACTCAAACACACGCTCTTGTAACATTGTTACACGAATTTTATGAGATACCTCAATTACAGAAATGTAAAAATGTAAAAGCAATTTGCCAAATACCTTTGCACATATGTTGGAATCTTTACTAAGATCATCAGTAAAATAGCACTGCATCCAGGTACAGTTGTATATGGCACCAATAATGCCATTGAAGTCTGTGCATTTGGCATTTGGCTTATCCCTGTAACCCGTGTGAGGCATGTAACACTTAGCCAACTCCCACGGTTCAGTGCACCATTTTGTTGAATTTGAATTGCTCCACGAAGGGCCTTTTAATTTCGCTGTTTTGAAACGATGGTTGTCCCAAATGCGATTACTTATTTCTGAACATAGCCGGCAGTGTTTGGACGGGTTACTACATGAACTACACGTAGATGTTTCGAGTATACCGTGATTTGCACGAATGTCACTTCGTATATGTGTGTAAAATGCTTTAAATCCGAGGTCGGCTAATTGTGCAATTACATCCCTGGTCGTATATGTTGCAAACATACATTTAAGCCAGTTCTGTGCCTCTTTCTTTGTGAGTCTTTCTTCCATTGTCACTTTAAATGTATTCGCCGGTTTCACTCTGATGTGAACTTTAAGAAAAGTGTGCTTGCTCTCCGATCGTTATGAAGTACATATTGGAGATTTTTGGAAATACATTTTCTTTGTATGTATAACTGTTGTAGAGTTACATACATTTACAATACCGAGCGTAGTTGCAATTGCAATTCCTTAGCATTCTTTGCAACGTCTGGTAACATCGTCTGCAAAATGAATACATAAAATATAAATGGTTTGCAGAATTAAATTATACTATGATATACATTATTTTAAATGAGAAAACTTGATCTGTTGGTTAACCCTTTTTGCCATGTAAAAAAGGCAACGTGTATTTGATGCCCTCCATTGGTGACGAAAACGCATGACATGTCGAGTAAACTATATGGATGGTAATGGCAACACAAATAATTTCTACTGATAAAATAAGACAGTTAAACGTGCAACGTGTATTTGATGCCCTTTATTGGTGACGAAAACGCATGACATGTCGAGTAAACTATATGAATGTTTATGGCATGAAACATAGTTTCTACTGATAAAATAAGACAGTTAAACATTCAAGTCCATATACAAGAGATCCTTGATTTCGTCTCGCTGTAAGCTGTTTTATCAGGAAATGCATGTATCTATAATGCGAAGAGTAAAAGGGTTTGTGTATAGGCCACAGACGTGGAAAGCACATTTGTGGGAAAAAAAACTAGATTTAATATATACCGAAATGCGAAACGCTTTTTTTTCAATAATTATTTAAGGTTTAAATTGTGTTCATTGTTAAATTACAACGAGTCACATCAAAGTCGCTAAAGTATTACAAAATGATAAAATATGTATTTAGTATACTCATTTAATAAACTTTTTGTGTGAAGTATGATCTGTGCGCGAATTATGATGAATAGCCTTACATTGTTTAGTTTGCTACTTTAAAATAAACGGTATCGTCGCAACTTTCAACATTAAACACTATGCAGTTATTTTTTACATTTTTCATAAGTTTATTAAGAAGCGACATCCATACAATATATAAGATATTTAAATATATGTACAATCCCAAACAGTTTTTATCGGATGAATATGCGAAAAAACAATTTCGTTATTTTTTTATCTTCATATTAGACAAAGTTAATTAGATTGTTCACCTACATTGCGAGAAAAAAATGCAGCATTAGGCAAGTCCTTTGTACTTTTTTGGGAGAATTGGGTTTTAACAGTATGATCAACGGACACGAATAATTGCGAATGATGTTATGAAAAGTTGTTGATGATTAAAAATGCAGTCTTATCATTGAAGTTCGATAACACAATTCAAACAAATGTATGTCATTTCATTCAATCATATAAAATCATTTCAATTTATATCAGATTTGTCCTTTCAATTCTTCAAATAGAAAATCACCTTCAAACTAAGTTTCATTTCCGGTATAAACCAATGTCTGTGTTATTAAAGTCGTACTAAAGTGCCGACAACCAGACGGGGAAAAAACGAAGGCCTAGTTGTATTACGAAAATTTCCGTGGATTGGGTGAAGTGGAAACATTGAATCAACTTCAATTGTTAATTAAGTTATTGGAGTTATTAAAAGACGGTCTTAAAAACAAATACAAAATATAACAATAGAAAATTGGTTGTCGGAGTTTTTTCACTTAAGAAACTTGTAATTTGAATATTCAAATACTGTTGTTGAAACAAATCCCTTACCTTATGTAAGCACATATTCCCGAAGTCCCTATTACTGTCAATTAAATCATTTCTAAACGTTCAACCTCGAAAGGGCGGTTAAAACGTTAACTTATCCGAAAGAAGAATATCCAATTATGTAGGTAGTATAATGTATTTGTTTTCACCGGCCTTAGACATTCTTATATTTAAATTATTAACTACGATATTGACGTTTGAAATGCTCGAATGCTATAAATGCAAAGTTAATTGGCATCGTTGAATTGCAGGCCTCGCCTTTTTTACGCCATATCAGAATCTTCTAATATCACATGATATCAAAAGTCACCAATAATATACTCTCTCAATATATACCATGGAACATGCTTAGTAGTGTAATTTATTCTTACACAACTAAATCCGCGGTACAATGTATTTATCCATTCATTTACTAATTTTAAATAATCGGCAAATAAACAACAATTTGGAGTATACAAAGGCACGCACTATATGGAATACGAAGTAGATAAACTTGTTAAGAGGACATAATCGACTTTACACAATACAGTCCATACAATTTGTTATGAAGTGCTCTGGTAGTCTCTAAATTTTTACTTCATTCCAATACCAATTATACAATGTAGTTGAGTCTATACGTATGAATCTATTGAAATATTCAAGCGACGCTATGAATCAAAACCATTGACTGATTCTTATTATTTATCAACCTGTAAGTAGAGACTTTAAAAAAAACTATTTCAATGTGGCTTTTGTGTTTGTGCAAATATCGGGACGCGTTGAATGCTTGTTTTATCAATGAAAAATATTCAATAGCAAAATACCTGTTTTGTTGCCAAAAAGAGCTTCGTTAAACGATAATTTATAAGTGGCTTTTTAGGAAGATTTTAGAATACTTGAACAGTCGGACGATGTATATAAAGAAAATATTAGAAACCTTAATACATATTGTTATTATTACAAAAACACAACCATTTAGCATCAAATGAGTGTAATAAGATGTGTTTTTTTTCAGTTGAAACGTAGGTTAAGAATGTAATGCAATTTCAGTCAAATGTATGAGTCGATATATCAAGTTAGTTCAATATTTGGTGATATACATTTACTCTTTTGTTTTTGTTGATATATGTTTGTCATTTTTTCTACGACAATCGGTAGGTTAAACCGAACAGCCATAAACAAGGTGTGGTCTTATTTCATTGAATTATTGTTATTCAGAGTTATTTGACTCCGAAGGTGTATTCGGTATATCTTAAATCTTTTAAATAAAGAAAACATAAAATACAATACGTATACTGATATAATTGGAAAACAGGAAGTTGCGTTTTGTTTCGGTTACGACAAAAAAATTACATGACCGAAACTGAAACCAAAATAGACTAGAAAGTTCAGTGTGTCACATACACCATTTTTGCGACAGTTTTTATTGTATGTGCAATTGTGTATTTTGGTTTGTACAAAGTGAAATACTCTAAATATACAGTACATAAGCACAATTACGCCTGAGTTAACATATGTAGTTAGTCATGCGCAAATACTGATAGTACATCGCATTGTAAAGAATACGTATCAATAAATGAGGCATATTTACTTCCAATTCTTAACATATATTCTAAAAACCGTAAAACGTCCGTGCAAGTTTAATGCACGCATTTTTTTTAAATCCTTATTTATTTATTGACCTTCCATTTGTACAACGCTCATCAACGACAAAAAAGATAAACAAAACACACAATACGGATAAATAATAACCTTTAATACTTTTTTCTAATTCCCTGCACTTTAATTTTGTGTAACTTTCACTTTCTTCTTGTCTCAGTATATATTTAACGTCTTGTTTTGAATTATGCAACACTATAATGAAGCTATAAATAAGAATCATTGAACGTGTTCCCCTTCGAATGTTTCGAATAAAGAATAACAACTATTTAAAAAACATTACAAACACATTAAGCTAAATATTCATAGAAAATGATATTGCTGCATGGTCTAAAAAACATAAAATGGACGAGAATGTGAGATGGAAATGAGTGTGGACAAAACGTTGGCTCAATGCTCACCCGAAATTGTTGTTGTCAAATTAACTTTTAACTAACACTCTTTATAGGCAATGGTGTCTAAGAACTTTAAAGGACCTACGTGACTAATCGACTTATTAAACAAGTCATACATTATATGTGAGTGTGCGCATAATACCATCAAATGAAGAGTTGATAACAACACATCATAATCAAGATACCCAGATCAACATTATTTTTTTTTTCGCAAAAACAAAATGCATTTAACCCTATTTTTATGTTCTTCTTATGTGTTGTTTCCATTTATTGATTATTGGCAAATCTACAATGATCTGTTTTCAACCGGCTGACTACATATTAGAACGTTTAGGTAAAATTCAATACCAGTAATCGATAAACTCAATCATTACGTGTTTCTGTATTGGTTCTACAACGAAAAATATATAAAGTTTAGTTTTATATTCCCAATAAATTATATAGCATTTTTGAAATAAATATTTCGTATGCAAAATATGTAAACAGACCATGTGCTCATCATTAAGTGTGACTGTAGTAGAAATCAATATAATCTCAGGATCTCGACACAAAATACTGGCTCTACCCTGTCAACGGACTCGAGTAAGTTAAGCCAAAGACTTTCTTGATGACCGAATTATATAGAAATCTATATAGTATATATATATATATATATACATGTACTATATAGATTTCGTTATAGCTCGATCATAAAGAAAGTCTTTGGCTAACGTACTTGAGTCCGTTTCATGGGTAGAGCCAGTACTTGGTGTCCGAGATCATGCGATCGCTTTCCGCAGTGTATCGAAACCAATACCTACAGATCACAAGGCGGAAACCATATGTATTAAACCGTTTAAATCTCTTAAATTCGAACTCCGACCATCATGACATTTTTGTGTCATGATTGTAAGTAAAGACAGTAATAACATAAATATATATGAGAATAACTATTATTTACGGTTAACTCACATCAAGCCTAAATAATATGCTTTACGGCACCAACGAAGACTGATCTTGATACCTCATCTACCGAAGAAAACGGTCATGAGATTTTTACATAACAAACTTACTCATTTCAACGTCAGACAAAAACGATTTGAAAAGGCCGAAAATTCCCGTCTTAATAAAAAATAGTAAACTACTACTTACTTGAAAAGGTTTCTACACCAAACGAACTGTAAGCCGACTGGTTTATTCTACTGCCGATCGCCAAAATGAGTGAAATAGCATAAGTCGTATTGATTTAAATATTTGTCTTTAACCAGGTGGCCACCCAACTGTGAAATATCGACTATCTGCGGGATAGCTCGTAAGATCGATCAAAGATCTATACATAAACATAGTATATTGATAGACCTTTGGATGGATAATGCAATAAATCGTCTGTTGATCCACCGGAAAGGAAATAATAAATTACAAAACTAAGTAGCCTAGTACTCGGCTGTTGCTTAGAAACTTCTCCTGGCACAAACCACAATAAGGTCGGACACTAAGGTTTATTTGCAGTATGGCATTTAAACAAAACAGGCTTAAATCGAGAAATCTTAAAGCCTTTTTAAAGCAGATAGACGTTGAAGCATAGAGAACGAGGCATATTAGTATGGAAGGGTTTATCCGCCAGTGCATTCATGTTGCCAAATGAAAATTGCATATTGCTAAATGGCAATTGCATATTGCTAAATGACAATTGCATTTTGCTTTATTTTTTGTTTTACAAAATAACTGCGTCTTTCTTGCGTCTTTATGCTTGTTTCTATCAGTTAGTGAAATATTGCTTGCATACTTCGTTTTGATGTTTACTCGATGTATGTTTCTCATGTATTTTTGCGAGTAAATATAAAGAAGTGAAACTTGTCAAATTAATTATTTCTGTTAAAATGTTCATGTGGCTATCTTCTGGTTGCTGAACTATTATCATTTCAATACTTAGTAATGCTAGAAAAGGCATTTTTTTTTTTTATTTTACTAAGCGAAGTGAATAAGCACAAGGCAGCAGCTCACATGAAGTAAGCCGAATGCCGAATGCATTAAGACGAATGCATTAGTTATACTGAATTCATACACGACGGAGAACCAGAGTTTTCGGTAGCTTTCGGTAGTTTTCGTAAAAGGTTAATATGGCACGTACTAAAAGGCGGATAAATGTGCGGATGACATAGGGTACATAGTAAAGTGCGGATAATATAGAAGAAGGATTATCGGAATCAGCGGATGATATGAACAAAGAAGGAAACTGCGGATGATATATACAAAAAAGGAATCTGCGGATGATATATACAAAGAAGAAAAATGCGGACAATATATACAAAGAAGGAATCTGCAAATGATATATACAACGAAGGGATTTGCGGATATATGAATAATTATTAAATCTGCGGACATTATGAATCTGCGGATGATATGAACAAAGAAGGAAACTGCGGATGATAAATACAAAGAAGGAAACTGCGGACAATATATACAAAGAAGGAATCTGCAGATGATATATACAAAGAATGGATTTGCGGATTNTGGATATTTTCTAAATAGGGACACCTATTTGAAATCGTTTACAAGACATTTACTTCGCATAAATTTTGATTTCACTACTATTACAAATCTATTGTTAGATGTAGGAATTAACCTATAGATATGTATAAACCCATAAAAGGTACACTGCCATGACGCAGTTGGTAGGGTCGTGCTAAAAGGCGGATAAATGAGCGGATGATATAGGGTACATAGTAAAGAGCGGATAATATAGACAAAGAAGGATTGTCGGAAAGAGCGGATGATATGAACAAAGAGGGAAACAGAGGATGGTATGTACAAAGAAGGAAACTGCAGATAATATGTACAAAGAAGGAAACTGCGGATGATATATACAAAGAAGGAAACTGCGGACAATATGAATAATTAATAAATCTGCGGATGATATATACAAAGAAGGGATTTGCGGATGATATATACAAAGAAGGAAACTGCGGATGATATGTACAAAAAAGGAAACTGCGGATAATATATACAAATAAGGAAACTGCGGACAGTATGAATAATTGATAAATCTGCGGATGATATACACAAAGAAGGGATTTGCGGATAATATATACAAAGAAGGAAACTGCGGATGATTTATATAGTCTGCTTATCTTAGTATTAGTGAACAAAGTAAAACACACCAATGGCGGCCGAGCGCAAATTTTTGCGATTGGCCGCCAAAAAAATCTGTAAAGAGCGGATAATATAGACAAAGAAGGATTATCGGAAAGAGCGGATGATATGAACAAAGAAGGAAACAGCGGATGAAATGTACAAAGAAGGAAACTGCAGATAATATGTACAAAGAAGGAAACTGCGGACAATATGAATAATTAATAAATCTGCGGATGATATATACAAAGAAGGGATTTGTGAATAATATATACAAAGAACGAAACTGCGGATGATATGTACAAAGAAGGAAACTGCGGATAATATATACAAATAAGGAAACTGCGGACAATATGAATAATTGATAAATCTACGGATGATATATACAAAGAAGGGATTTGCGGATAATTTATACAAAGAAGGAAACCGCGGATGATATATATAGTCTGCTAATCTTAGTATTAGTGTACCTTTGACCTAGTGATCTGAAAATCAATAGGGGTCATCTGCGAATAATGATCAATGTACATATAAAGTTTCATGATCCTTGGCGTACGCGTTCTTGAGTTATCATCCGGAAACCATTTTACTGGTTCGAGTCACCGTGACCTTGACCTTTGACCTAGTGACCTAAAAATCAATAGGGTTCATCAGTGAGTCATGATCAATGTATCAATGAAGTTTCATGATCCTACGCGTAAGCCTTCTTGAGTTATCATCCGGAAACCATTTTACTGTGTCGAGTCACCGTGACCTTGACTTTTGACCTAGTGACCTGAAAATCAATAGGGGTCATCTGCCAGTCATGATCAATGTACCTATGAAGTTTCATGAGCCTAGGCCTAATTATTCTTGNGCAGATTCCTTCTTTGTATATATCATCCGCAGATTCCTTCTTTGTATATATCATCCGCAGATTCCTTCTTTGTATATATCATCCGCAGATTCCTTCTTTGTATATATCATCCGCAGATTCCTTCTTTGTATATATCATCCGCAGATTCCTTCTTTGTATATATCATCCGCAGATTCCTTCTTTGTATATATCATCCGCAGATTCCTTCTTTGTATATATCATCCGCAGATTCCTTCTTTGTATATATCATCCGCAGATTCCTTCTTTGTATATATCATCCGCAGATTCCTTCTTTGTATATATCATCCGCAGATTCCTTCTTTGTATATATCATCCGCAGATTCCTTCTTTGTATATATCATCCGCAGATTCCTTCTTTGTATATATCATCCGCAGATTCCTTCTTTGTATATATCATCCGCAGATTCCTTCTTTGTATATATCATCCGCAGATTCCTTCTTTGTATATATCATCCGCAGATTCCTTCTTTGTATATATCATCCGCAGATTCCTTCTTTGTATATATCATCCGCAGATTCCTTCTTTGTATATATCATCCGCAGATTCCTTCTTTGTATATATCATCCGCAGATTCCTTCTTTGTATATATCATCCGCAGATTCCTTCTTTGTATATATCATCCGCAGATTCCTTCTTTGTATATATCATCCGCAGATTCCTTCTTTGTATATATCATCCGCAGATTCCTTCTTTGTATATATCATCCGCAGATTCCTTCTTTGTATATATCATCCGCAGATTCCTTCTTTGTATATATCATCCGCAGATTCCTTCTTTGTATATATCATCCGCAGATTCCTTCTTTGTATATATCATCCGCAGATTCCTTCTTTGTATATATCATCCGCAGATTCCTTCTTTGTATATATCATCCGCAGATTCCTTCTTTGTATATATCATCCGCAGATTCCTTCTTTGTATATATCATCCGCAGATTCCTTCTTTGTATATATCATCCGCAGATTCCTTCTTTGTATATATCATCCGCAGATTCCTTCTTTGTATATATCATCCGCAGATTCCTTCTTTGTATATATCATCCGCAGATTCCTTCTTTGTATATATCATCCGCAGATTCCTTCTTTGTATATATCATCCGCAGATTCCTTCTTTGTATATATCATCCGCAGATTCCTTCTTTGTATATATCATCCGCAGATTCCTTCTTTGTATATATCATCCGCAGATTCCTTCTTTGTATATATCATCCGCAGATTCCTTCTTTGTATATATCATCCGCAGATTCCTTCTTTGTATATATCATCCGCAGATTCCTTCTTTGTATATATCATCCGCAGATTCCTTCTTTGTATATATCATCCGCAGATTCCTTCTTTGTATATATCATCCGCAGATTCCTTCTTTGTATATATCATCCGCAGATTCCTTCTTTGTATATATCATCCGCAGATTCCTTCTTTGTATATATCATCCGCAGATTCCTTCTTTGTATATATCATCCGCAGATTCCTTCTTTGTATATATCATCCGCAGATTCCTTCTTTGTATATATCATCCGCAGATTCCTTCTTTGTATATATCATCCGCAGATTCCTTCTTTGTATATATCATCCGCAGATTCCTTCTTTGTATATATCATCCGCAGATTCCTTCTTTGTATATATCATCCGCAGATTCCTTCTTTGTATATATCATCCGCAGATTCCTTCTTTGTATATATCATCCGCAGATTCCTTCTTTGTATATATCATCCGCAGATTCCTTCTTTGTATATATCATCCGCAGATTCCTTCTTTGTATATATCATCCGCAGATTCCTTCTTTGTATATATCATCCGCAGATTCCTTCTTTGTATATATCATCCGCAGATTCCTTCTTTGTATATATCATCCGCAGATTCCTTCTTTGTATATATCATCCGCAGATTCCTTCTTTGTATATATCATCCGCAGATTCCTTCTTTGTATATATCATCCGCAGATTCCTTCTTTGTATATATCATCCGCAGATTCCTTCTTTGTATATATCATCCGCAGATTCCTTCTTTGTATATATCATCCGCAGATTCCTTCTTTGTATATATCATCCGCAGATTCCTTCTTTGTATATATCATCCGCAGATTCCTTCTTTGTATATATCATCCGCAGATTCCTTCTTTGTATATATCATCCGCAGATTCCTTCTTTGTATATATCATCCGCAGATTCCTTCTTTGTATATATCATCCGCAGATTCCTTCTTTGTATATATCATCCGCAGATTCCTTCTTTGTATATATCATCCGCAGATTCCTTCTTTGTATATATCATCCGCAGATTCCTTCTTTGTATATATCATCCGCAGATTCCTTCTTTGTATATATCATCCGCAGATTCCTTCTTTGTATATATCATCCGCAGATTCCTTCTTTGTATATATCATCCGCAGATTCCTTCTTTGTATATATCATCCGCAGATTCCTTCTTTGTATATATCATCCGCAGATTCCTTCTTTGTATATATCATCCGCAGATTCCTTCTTTGTATATATCATCCGCAGATTCCTTCTTTGTATATATCATCCGCAGATTCCTTCTTTGTATATATCATCCGCAGATTCCTTCTTTGTATATATCATCCGCAGATTCCTTCTTTGTATATATCATCCGCAGATTCCTTCTTTGTATATATCATCCGCAGATTCCTTCTTTGTATATATCATCCGCAGATTCCTTCTTTGTATATATCATCCGCAGATTCCTTCTTTGTATATATCATCCGCAGATTCCTTCTTTGTATATATCATCCGCAGATTCCTTCTTTGTATATATCATCCGCAGATTCCTTCTTTGTATATATCATCCGCAGATTCCTTCTTTGTATATATCATCCGCAGATTCCTTCTTTGTATATATCATCCGCAGATTCCTTCTTTGTATATATCATCCGCAGATTCCTTCTTTGTATATATCATCCGCAGATTCCTTCTTTGTATATATCATCCGCAGATTCCTTCTTTGTATATATCATCCGCAGATTCCTTCTTTGTATATATCATCCGCAGATTCCTTCTTTGTATATATCATCCGCAGATTCCTTCTTTGTATATATCATCCGCAGATTCCTTCTTTGTATATATCATCCGCAGATTCCTTCTTTGTATATATCATCCGCAGATTCCTTCTTTGTATATATCATCCGCAGATTCCTTCTTTGTATATATCATCCGCAGATTCCTTCTTTGTATATATCATCCGCAGATTCCTTCTTTGTATATATCATCCGCAGATTCCTTCTTTGTATATATCATCCGCAGATTCCTTCTTTGTATATATCATCCGCAGATTCCTTCTTTGTATATATCATCCGCAGATTCCTTCTTTGTATATATCATCCGCAGATTCCTTCTTTGTATATATCATCCGCAGATTCCTTCTTTGTATATATCATCCGCAGATTCCTTCTTTGTATATATCATCCGCAGATTCCTTCTTTGTATATATCATCCGCAGATTCCTTCTTTGTATATATCATCCGCAGATTCCTTCTTTGTATATATCATCCGCAGATTCCTTCTTTGTATATATCATCCGCAGATTCCTTCTTTGTATATATCATCCGCAGATTCCTTCTTTGTATATATCATCCGCAGATTCCTTCTTTGTATATATCATCCGCAGATTCCTTCTTTGTATATATCATCCGCAGATTCCTTCTTTGTATATATCATCCGCAGATTCCTTCTTTGTATATATCATCCGCAGATTCCTTCTTTGTATATATCATCCGCAGATTCCTTCTTTGTATATATCATCCGCAGATTCCTTCTTTGTATATATCATCCGCAGATTCCTTCTTTGTATATATCATCCGCAGATTCCTTCTTTGTATATATCATCCGCAGATTCCTTCTTTGTATATATCATCCGCAGATTCCTTCTTTGTATATATCATCCGCAGATTCCTTCTTTGTATATATCATCCGCAGATTCCTTCTTTGTATATATCATCCGCAGATTCCTTCTTTGTATATATCATCCGCAGATTCCTTCTTTGTATATATCATCCGCAGATTCCTTCTTTGTATATATCATCCGCAGATTCCTTCTTTGTATATATCATCCGCAGATTCCTTCTTTGTATATATCATCCGCAGATTCCTTCTTTGTATATATCATCCGCAGATTCCTTCTTTGTATATATCATCCGCAGATTCCTTCTTTGTATATATCATCCGCAGATTCCTTCTTTGTATATATCATCCGCAGATTCCTTCTTTGTATATATCATCCGCAGATTCCTTCTTTGTATATATCATCCGCAGATTCCTTCTTTGTATATATCATCCGCAGATTCCTTCTTTGTATATATCATCCGCAGATTCCTTCTTTGTATATATCATCCGCAGATTCCTTCTTTGTATATATCATCCGCAGATTCCTTCTTTGTATATATCATCCGCAGATTCCTTCTTTGTATATATCATCCGCAGATTCCTTCTTTGTATATATCATCCGCAGATTCCTTCTTTGTATATATCATCCGCAGATTCCTTCTTTGTATATATCATCCGCAGATTCCTTCTTTGTATATATCATCCGCAGATTCCTTCTTTGTATATATCATCCGCAGATTCCTTCTTTGTATATATCATCCGCAGATTCCTTCTTTGTATATATCATCCGCAGATTCCTTCTTTGTATATATCATCCGCAGATTCCTTCTTTGTATATATCATCCGCAGATTCCTTCTTTGTATATATCATCCGCAGATTCCTTCTTTGTATATATCATCCGCAGATTCCTTCTTTGTATATATCATCCGCAGATTCCTTCTTTGTATATATCATCCGCAGATTCCTTCTTTGTATATATCATCCGCAGATTCCTTCTTTGTATATATTATCCGCAAATCCCTTCTTTGTATATATCATCCGCTCTTTTCCTTATTTGTATAATTTATCCGCTGATTCATAATGTCCGCAGATTTAATAAATATTTATATATCCGCAAATCCCTTCTTTGTATATATAATCCGCAGATTCCTTCTTTGTATATATCATCCGCTGTTTCCTTCTTTGTTCATATCATCCGCTCTTTCCGATATCCTTCTTTGTCTATATCATCCGCTCTTTACTATATACCCTATATCATCCGCTATTTCCTTCTTTGTTCATATCATCCGCTCTTTCCGATAATCCTTCTTTGTATATATCATCCGCTCTTTACTATATACCCTATATCATCCGCTTTTTCATCCGCCTTTTAGTACGTGCCCTAAATTTCGATATTTTCCTACTCGAAAACAAATTTCTTGCACGACGGTTACATAACATGTATGTGAGAGCATGCAATCCGATATGCCAATCTCACATAAATAACGATTTCACGCAGATCTTCTCATTATGTGCAATCCAGTTTAAACAAATCGTTAACCACAATGAGGGTTGAACCCGGGTCCTCCTGTTCTAAGGAAGACACTATACCGCGTCTCTATAAAATCTAGCTCATGTAGCAGCGATTTATAAGTGGTCTTACAGCCTAACTCTATTACGTCGTTCAGACAAAGAACCAAGTGTGGGTTATTTACATTGGGCGCCAACGGCACACAGCTTGAAAAATATACGGCCACAATAGTGATTGGACCCGGGCCCTCTAATGCAGCCACTTTACCGCGTCTTTATAACAGCTAGCTCAAATTGCAAGGTAAAACTGGCCCTTTAAACTTCCCTTACTACAGATTTGTTAATGGAAACAATAAATTTCATCTTCTTGATAACCGCATCAAATCTTTCATAGTAAAGTCACCATTAAAAAAAACATACACAGCTGGTCACCCATGAGGTCAATTTTACCAGCGAATCTCAAGTTGGAGATGGGTCTGCCACCGATGCAGATAGAGGTGTGTTGGTCTTGGAGTGTTCCCTTGTTAACAGAAAGTCTTAACTGGACGGGGGGGGAGCAGACGTCCCTGGCGAACGCCTACTGATGCACTGAAGAAGTCACCCGTCTGTGCGTAGCTGGACATTGCTGAGATGACTGATGAGGCTGCCGGTGCGGTAATTCTCACACAGCTTTGAGTTGCCTTTTTCGGTAGGGGGATGACCAGACACTGGGCCTCTTCTTTTCCTCTTGAGTCAGTCGTTGCCCCCCCCCCAATTGTACTAAATCAGCTCGGAAGGGACGTTGTCCACTCACGAAGATTTTCCTGACTTAAGACTGCGCACTGCCCCCTCCACTTCTGCCTGAAGTATGGACGGACTTTCGTCGTCCGCTTCTGGTTGGGATCGTTCTGAACGAGACTGGGGTCTGGTCGATGCGGGTAGTTATAGAGGTCGCATCAGTATTTTTTCCTCTTGTTCAGGACTGCGGAACTCTCGGTCAGGCGGTTCCCGTCAGAGTCTGCTTTAACACTGACCTTGGGCTGACTGATGTTCGTAAGGGTCTTTATAGTGCTGCAGGCCTTCTAACTGCTGCCTGTGGCCATCTCTTTGTGAAAGCTGATACATTGCTCCTCCATTTACTCCTTCTTGGCCTTTTTCATCTTCTTCCTAACCTCCATGTTCGCTTTATGGTTTTCTGCCCTAGAGTCCAGGCTGGTGTACGGTACTTCACGTGCATCAGCTCTCTTCTTTTGTCAAAGAGGTCCATAAAACAAATTTCTGGCTTCTGTTATTGTTTTTCTTATATTTTCGGTCAGGACTCTAAACTTAGTTTTTTGCGTTTCAGGGTATTACTGTCTTTGATTAGTTAGCCAGTGAATTGTTTACAACTTGACTATATATATACACGCTTTCTCTAATTTATGTCTATGTAAACTGGACAATTGGATATGGGTTTTCTGGACTTTGTTGGAGGAAGTTGTTTTCTAGTTGGTACAATTTTGAGGGTTTCTGGTTTATGATCAGGATGTAGGATTTTTTTACGTTGAAGCGCATTCCCCATGTTTTTTTTTTATGTAATTCTTTTGTGATTATAAAGCCTTGCTTTACGTCTGATCATCCTTTTTAGGTTTTTGTCTAGCAATGGTAAAGACTTGCGCTTCTTGCTCATCTTTGATGGAATATGTTTGTTGATTGATTGTTCGATGCCAGATTTGAAAGTGTCCCACCGTTACTGAATGGTGGAGTCTTCGCGTAGCTGAGAATAACTGCATATCCTGGTTGATGTTATCCAGTTGGCTTTAGAGTATATGAAAATCTTTCTAGACTTCTGCTTGATATTCTGGGGGATGATGTCAATGTCAGTAACAACCATTGCGTGGTCACTTATGCCAGGGACAGAAGATGATGTTTTCCCCAGTGATGGGTTGTTTGAGAATACGAGGTCAAGTATGTTGTTGTTTTGTAGTCTATAAGAGCTTGTTCGGCATCTCTACCAGGGGCGCCTTTCTTCACTACAAGGTTGGGTCAGTCAATATCTGGGCAGTTAAAAGTCACCGGTTGGGATGATGTTCTTTTCTCGAGCGATTTCGTCAGTTGAAGGATGGATTCATCTAATTTCTGGATGTTGTTGATGTTTCGATGTGGCATTTTAAAAGAGCATTCGTATAAGTCCTTACCCTTCCAGGTATGGACTTTGGACCAGACTATTTCACAGTCAGTGATGAGTTGTGGCTGAGCGTCAATCATGATGTTGGCTCCTCAGCAGTGAATACCCCCCTTCCCACATTTGAAGATCTGTCATTTCGATGGACCGTCAAGTTCGGAGGAAAGACATCATTCTTATCAGGTTCGGTACCGGTTTGACACCCCGCAGCCAGGACTCAGTGCCACATATTAGGGCAGATTTGATGTAGTCCAATGCTCCAATGAACTCATATCTATGTGTACGTAAGCCGCAGCAATTGACAGTCAGCAAGTGTAGATAGGATGTGCTGCGTTGGATGTCATGGGTGGTGTTATGCTGTGGGATGGAACTTCCCTGTGAACTGTTGGTAGAGGAGATTCGGTCTTACCTTCTGGACATGGATTGATGTGTATGAGGGCTGCTCGTGTGTAGTGGACTAAATCAGGATGACGTAATTGAGGTAAAAGAAGAGTCTAAATCGAGTAGAGGAGTACAGACATTTGAAGTATGTAGTTCAAAGCTGTTAAAAGTGAAACTGTAAATGTTTATGCTATAACATCTGGAGCAATGCCAGACAACACTGGATCTGTTCAAATAAAACATGGTGGATGGAGTTTCCTCACAGGATTTGTGGAACCATACACCACAGTTGTCGCAGCAAATTCATATTTGGGACCAGTTGACTGGACTGTCACAGATGTCACATGTGCAGATGAATGTATTTCCTGGGCCTGGGTTGGTCTCAACATCACCAGCAAGGAGCAACAGTAGAATAAACATACATTTACATTGCCTGTAGTGTGGCAAACGGTCACGTTTTGACGGTCAATTTTGGCGTTCGGCGAAGGTAAATCGTACGACTTTGGGGATTTTCCATAGTACTGCCGTCAGGGAGGTGAATCTCTTAGTTATCGGTCCTTTCGTAGTGGAAATATATGCCGTTAATCCGTTAATGACAGTAAGAGAAGAAATTCGAGGAAAAGTGAACTTCCGATTGTCTTCATGGTGGCAGACATCTTAAAAACCACGTTGTCGGTGGGTGTGGTACGAATGAGAAGGTGGTTGAGGGCGGGAACCAGTGTTTTGGGCCGTTTAGCCTGACATATTTCAATACAGTGTAAACAAAGAAGTTACCCAATTACTAATCATACAAATTAAAACACTTATTTTTAGGTTAAATATTAATTTGATATTCTTCTTTTCACTCGTTTGAAAAACACGATTTCAGGTTCGCGCATGCACACTCTCGTCTAGCCACGAAAAGCATTGGTTCGATCGCTAAATCGTTTTTAAAGTTTTAAACCAGAAGAGAAAGGGAACTATTTAAAAAAAGAAACCACGGAGGGATACAAAAGACTTAGTGTAATGTAATCTAAAATAAAGCCTCGTTGTGGCTGTGGATCCCGCGCAATTCCCGCTAACGAATCAAAATTCCGTTAACTGTATTTATATTATGATTGTATCCTACCATAACGACTTTGCCCGCCCTCTTAAGTATCCCAATCAAACTAGGTTGAAAGTGGTCTTTACGCCGAAAAAATCATCATACGATATAAGCCAAAACTACTTCCAAGTTAACATATCGTTCACAATACTTGAACGTAGCTCCCCTAATTCGTCTTTCTATGAAAAGCGTTTTTTTTTGTATAGAACAAAAACTGTTTTTTTTTTTATTGCGTAAATACTTGGAAGTGTACGGGTCGCCTAAATGACCTTGGTATGTCCGTGGAATGTTATTGTGCAAAAAGTGTGACTCAAAAGGCTTGGGCGCAGTTAACATTATGAATATGAACTTTATAACTGTATTTCCTCCAAATACATGAAGAGCTGAACAAATAAACGGACACCATTTACAATAGTTAACAAAAAGCATAAGCATAATATGTATACATTGTAAAACATTTTACACGTCGTTAGCGACAAATACTGTCAACATTGACATTATAAACAGAGTAAACTTATATAAACATAAGTTTGAACTATTATTTATAGGCCTGGGATTAATTCAAGTACTGGTATTCAAGTTAGGAAAATCTACAATACATTTTGTTACGTATTTATTTACAGTGCCCGAGAAAGACTGTTATATGGTAAGCGTATTCCTTTAACCCACGATATATCGTTTTATGCATTGTTAAATTTGACACACTAATACATCTGCTTGTTGTTCAAGCGGTAAACTGCATCACTGTAAGTATAAGTATATCCCGCAAGTTTGAATGACGAGTGCAATAATGCGTGCTATGTGGGGATTATTATACGGACAGAAGAAAAATAAATGTTCAACAATATTGTCACACCATCTTGAGCACTTGTGACACTGTTCCGCGTATAATCTTGATACCATACGCCCCACCGCTCATTCACTGATCTCACCGTGGGCAGCAACTCTGGATGGGATTACAAGATTGCATTACCGTCCTTCGGCAATATCTCGGACAAACCAGGTCTTTGTGTGCATATTTCCGAGTACCTGGCTTTTCTGGACGGATTTGTCACCAGTCTCTGAAGAAGCTCTTCCACTGCATTTTTGAAACAAAGTTCGCACTGTTCAAATACATATTAGGAAACTCATTTAGATTGTACTTATGAAATAAGTCTCGTCGAAAATAGAAACATCAAGTGCAGCATACACTTATCGGATGAATGAGTTTTTATCGTCTAGATGATCCCATCGACATCTTCTATGAATTGTTGTTCATGGAAATGAAGTTGTTATTTCGGCCGATTATAGGAAAACCAATTAGGTTATACACATTTTTGCTTTTTTTTTTATAATGATTAATGTGACTCCAGTTATGACGCAGAAATCCTGTTCTTGGTATCAAGTCGGTATGTTTAACATGTATTCACGAAATTTATAATACGATATTAAGAAATAAAGCGTTTCCCCAGCTATAATGTAAAATTTTCATTAATATTTTGTTAACCGCTTAATATGTGATAATATTGCAAATATGTTTTTTAATGTCTGTTCAGTGGAAGCGTATATTTATCGTCAGAAGAAATGTTGTTAAATTCAAACGTTTTCGCACGCAAGCATTCAAATCTTAAACCGCTACGACCAAACAATGCGGTAATGGGGTAGTCACCTCTTTCGTGATTTTTTTGGTGAAACGCATGTATTGTACAATACTATGGGAACTTTATCACTCTATCTATTACTTGTTGTAAATCATTTATTACATATGTTAGCCTTTTTTCCTTATGTCAAAACCATATCCATAGTAACATTTTACACTATATCAATTAATAAATAAACTATTACATTTTTCAGATTACCATTTTGCTGATGTCGAAAACATATCCATACTAAAGTTTTACATTCAAACAATTTATAAATAAATACGTACGCTTTTCAGATTTGACAGTATTAATAAATGTCAAAACGAATGTGCTCTCTCCTTTATCAAATAATTAATACAGTCATCTGAACCAGAAGTATTTATAAATTCACTATTGTATGCTGGAAGCTTTATTGTAAGCTTTATTGGTGAAATAAATGTTGTTGTTTTTGTTGAAAATAATTTACCATCCGAGCATCTCTAGAGGCATCGACGCCGTTCCATCTATCAAAGATAGCAACAACAATTCTTATAATAAACTGAAATGAGAGTTATAATACCTTTGCTAAGCATTAGTAATACTTATTGAATTATAAATACAATAGCGATAATGGAGCCTTTAATGTATACAATTTAATATACCATAACATGCTCACAAGTTCAAACATATTTAATTATACTGTTCATTTCACTTATCTTTACGAAATGTTAGTATACGCCTTGTTGGCCAATCCTCGTTTATAAACCCACATGAGTTGTAAATGGAGTTGAAATGTGTGGGTTGATGACTATTATTATTACAATGGAGGCATTGTGTTCCATTTATAAAACAATATGCTTTTCTCAAAATTGTCAGCTTAAAATATGTTTATTAAATACGTTTAGTGATAAGGGTTTACCAAAGACCATTCTCTTAATTGATTATATAGACTATACATGAATGGTTGTGTATGTGTGTTATCCTTTTTTATCCTTAATATAATTGTACATGTACAATGTGTGTCGCTGTTTCTCAATTTTCAGCGTATCGATATGAAACTTTGTAGATATGCTGTCTATACTATGCAAAAGTGCAAGACTTCATGTTTGTGTATGTCGCGATATTCTTTGCAAAAAAATGTCCCTTTGTACTTTTTGGAAACTTACATTATTTTCATGTTTACTTTGTGTCGCAAAAAGTTTCTGTTTATCAAAACTAAACTTTATAGGAGTGTTGTTTATACGATAAAGACGTTTATTTTGTATTTGTCACACTATTTATTTCAGAGCTATGTGCACTTGAAATTAATCAAATGATGCGATAAATCAACATTACGATATTTGTCTTTGTGTGGGATCAAAGTAAAATAGCGAACGACCAAAATACATATATATGTATGTGATTTATTTTACTAAAACTCAAGTTTTTCAACCTTCTTAGAAAGGCCTATTGCTCAGGTATTTGTCTTCCTCAATGACTGTTCTAGTATTATTTTAGCTATGGGATCAACATGATTTAAATTAAATACAAATTAAATGTTTGTGAACATTACGATGATAACTAGACTTTCATATGCCTTCTGTTTAGTATTACCTGGAAAAAAGATCTATCGATAAACATGTTTATTAATAGATCTTTGCATGGAATGTCGTTCTCATAACACTTTAAAAGTATTTATAAGATCCATGTAACTTGGTTTTGTCGTTGCACTATCGAAAACTACTCGGATACATCTTTAAAGCGCGAGTCGTCCTCAACCGTTTGTTGGTGTTGTCCAAATCGTCATGTCGAGTGATCGGTTTTTTAACAAGTGGGTAATTGATGCTTTCCGTCACACTTCATAAGCCAGCGTTAAATCAGCATAGATAGACGCGGTTTTTCTTTGCTAGATCGTTACTCATGTCCATCCGCTATGTTTAACACCGTTATTTCTGCCGAGACGATCAACTGCATTGCTATAACATCAATTCTTTTATGTAAAATTATGGATTTTCTGACGAATCTGATCATTATGAAGATGAACTGCATGAAAATAGACTGTATATGTACAGTACACGCCATTTTATAAATTAAAAAAATCATATTTAGACCAGACTCCTTTTCCCAAAATGGCTGCAAAAAGCCCTGAAATGTTCGTTATTAGATTTTTTATCATCTTTCCAAATTATTGTATTCTTCATTTGAAAATAAATACAAGTAAAAAAAACGTATAATTATAACACATTCTTTAACTTATAACAATAATTCTAATCATTTGCATCCATCAATGTAATTACCTTGATGCTCTAGCTGTTCATCGCGCATGTTTTTGTTCTAGTTCGTAATCTTTTCCACTTATGCATAGTGCAAATGTAAATTTCAATACAATTGTCAGAAGACAAAAAACACACTACCATATTTTTCGGGGTATAAGACGGGACTTTTTTCCGAAGCGTCTTATTTATGGACAAAATTGAAAAACATAATATCCGATTTTTTGCAAAATGCGCGACTGAAAATCATTAGCGGCAATTTAATTGCCTCTGAATTACCCGCGTTTCAATATAAATCGATAATTTAATTCGTTTATTGCAGTTTTATGGCTTTGTTATACCTGCCACACTAATCCTTATGTGTACTCCCCCACGATACAATCGTGGACGAGTGGTCAGTTAGGCCTACTTAAGAGACTGGTGATTGCAACCGGGTGTAATCCTCCTGACAATCTTGCTTTTCATGCCTTATATTATCAAAATATTTTTTGACACAGAAAGCGTTTAAAAAAAATAATTTTGAATTCATAAAATATATTACAAATATAAATGTCTTGTTGAATTCCCCAATAAGAATAACAATTTGTAATCCACAGTCCTTATGTATATTTCGTTTTCTTTCCTTTGTTCCGACAATAAGCGCACGAAAATTATGCGGTAATGTACAACATCACGCTAAACGCATGGAAAGAGTGCGTGTACTGATTTTTGGATACAAACTTGGTAGCGCAGAGAACGTTGAGATCTGTTGATTTCGGTTAAAAGTTTAATTGGTCTTTTAAACACAATTATATCACGAATAATTTGAAATGGACATTTCCTCTAAATTAATTTCAAATCAAACACGACGTATCGTTTTCGTTACGGTCTAAATTATGTGGTACAATAATACGATTAATAAGACAATTTGCAATCGCAAACGGTTTGTTATTAAAGTGATTGTTTGTAGAACAATTCGGGATTGTTAGCAGATATAAAAGGAATATGTCTCCTTTTCCAAATTTCAACATGTATTTCACACCCAGACTCCATGCAGTTTTCAGATCATAATCTCTGTGATTTATTACTCGAACTTGTTAGTTTCTGAACACGTGTGCTACTGAAAATAGCCATCGGGATTGTGTTTTATGTCCCAAACAAGCACACAGTGGCTACGACCCGTGTTTTGATCACCAAAAGTAAGATAAGCACGTGCACTATTAAATATTATGTTGGTCAGTACAAACCCTCTACCGAAAACCGCCGACTGCGTCTTTGTTTTATTACCCAATCAAGCCCTGAACATCCAATATCCTGTGTATTACGACACACAAACTTTAGATAAGCACGTGTCGTCTGTCAAAACAATAATTGTATAGGTCAGTAAACATATCAAAGTAGCTCACACAGTTAAGTCCCGTATATGATCTCGGAAACTAGACTTGCTTAAAACATTTTAAATAACGATATTTATTTTCAAACGAATTTTTAAGACAAATGAGAACCATCCGACATACACCATACACAGACGACACAAAATAAAAATAATTTTGACAATTTTAATACAAACAAATGTTTAAATACAGAATATGACTTGTACATTTTATGATATCTTTAATATAATTAATGGTCGTTGCAAAATAATATGAATTGTACACGATCCTTTTTTGTGCAATAAGTAAACAGTACAATAATTGTTTCAATAATAAGCGAACTAAAAGAGTGTAATGATAACGATACAGCGTGTTTGATTTTTATTCTATTCAAAGGAATTGTCAATGGGAAATAATTTGCGAGATACCCCGGTACTTTGGTTGAAATTCGCTAAGAAATTTTTAATCGAAATTAAAAGATCCAAATGTTGTCTGCGCTACGATTTTTTTCTTTGTTCCAAATAAAAACACCCAAGCCACTTTTCACAGGCTTTTTATCAGGAAATAGGAAAATTCACAAAATACACATGTACATGTGCAATATTTATTTGTCGCAACAGAACAAGCACTGTACACCACGCGCGCATAACGCGTCAGTTGATTTACAGAATGTTGAATGCCCTCGTCCTGATAAGGCGCTTATTTCATCAAATCTTTAAAATTAAACATATGCCGAAATTTGTTTGATACTTTAGAAAAAATGGAGAAAGTTTGTGTTTATGAATTTCAGGAATGTTTTCGTCAAGATTTACCAGAATTTGATGTTAACAATGGAAATCGGCCATATACGGGATCATCATTGTTTTGACAGATGACATCCGATGGTAATTATATGAAGTATGCAGTGAAGCTGACGAAATGTTGACACAATCGCTCAGAAGTAAATATATCATCGTTTTATCTGTATCTGCTTAACCACTGAAAAAAAATCACGAAAATATCAATAAAAACAGAAAAAAAACGAATTCTGAACTATCGCTTATCTTCTACAGCGGACGCGAAAATGCTTGTTCAGCTGTGACGTCACACAGCAGGGGAGAACAGGGGAGATAAGCGAACCAACGATTTGCGAGTACCGATCATAAAAGTCAACAAAATCATCTTTTTTATGTTAAACACAACACTAAAACATTATTTACCCGATAATTTAATCATATTTCAATGTAAATAGCATTAAATATATTGACTTTGGATTTTCTTTCAAATTGACCTTTAAGAACTGAACAAAATATTATGGTCAACCCTCGGAGCATCTAAATTAGCGGATATAGTTAACCATTTATGCCTAGCGTCTAAAAAAAAGGCCTTGGCAAACAGCGTAGACCCAGATGAGACGCCGCATGATGCGGCGTCTCATCAGGGTCTGCGCTGTTTGCTTAAAGGAATTTATGTAAGAAATATTCTAAATATAGAAATACATATACTAGACATCCCTAATTTTGGAAATAAATTGATCCAATTTAGAAGAATGGGAGAGTCCACTAGTCATAAAAAATGGGTTAAATGTCCATTATTGAAGTACATCATGCTATGTACATGCAGTACAGTTGGAGACATTTCTTACGCAACACGTATGCAAATCAATATTAATCCCTTATTTCTGAACGGATTTTGTTGAAATTTTGACTCATAATAATTCAACACATATATAACACTTCTTGTAAATTTAATTGGAATTGATTCATCCAAAAATAGAAAACTTAACAAGTTAAAAACATCACTAAAAAAATCAAATTCTCAAAATCGTAAAACGTAAAATAATAAGAATTTGAAAAGTAAAACCGTTTCCGGAGTTTCTTTCTAAACGCTTGCAGATATTGACCTGTTTTTTGGTGTGTGAGTTTTCTTACATGAGTAACAGATCAAGTTTGAGTTTCGTTCCGGTTCATTGATTTTTGACGAAGTTACGGGCATTGGACTTATAAATTTCTTTTATTATAACACTTTTCCAGAATGTTTTCCTAAAGGCTTTCAGATAACGACCTGAGTTGTGGTATGTGAGTCTAACTACATGACTAACAGATCAAATTCGAGTGTCGGTCCGGTCCATTGTTTTTTTTACAAAATTACGGGCCTTGTACTGAAGACTTTTTCTCTTAAAGTAGCTACTGTGCGGGGGGGGGGGNAGGGGTTATTGCGTTTCACAAACACAGCTCTTGTTAGAATTAGTTTTATGTTTTCCTGGTGAAAGAACCCAACTAGAATTATGAAATTGAAATTAAATTAGATTTATATCGCGTTTCCCAAAAGGATGAAACCATACCTAACCCTCGTGCTAAATCGTCCGATCGTCACGGATGAATTATTTTATCGTGAGCATGCACAGAATATAGTCAAATGATCACATGTGCAATTTTAAATCATTATCATTACTAATAACTGAGATATTCAAGTTTGAAAAGTGTTACGTTAGAACAGTCTCTAAGTGTATAATACATGCATGTCCATATTCGGAAATTTTGAATACCAATGGGCATCATGCGACAAGAGTATTTGTGTCGTGTTCTGAGAAAACTGGGCATAATGCTTGTGCGTAAAGTGTCATCCCAGATTAGCCTGTGCAGTCCGCACAGCCTAATCTTGGACGACACTTTCTGCCTAAACTGGATTTTCGCTAAGAAGAGACATAATTTAAACGAAAAATGCCATAAAAGCGTAAATTGTCGTCCCTGATTAGCCTGTGCGGCACTCACAGGCTAATATGGGATGAAAATTTACGCACAAGCATTATGCCCAGTTTTCTCAGAACACGACATATTTTCGATAAGGTGACGTTTCAAGTAATGCTGTTTCGTTTACAGGAGTTGATAAATGCATGCGTTAGTTTTGTTAGCAGTACTTTGTCGTTGTTGGAAATATAAGTATCAGAGAGAGCGAAAAACCGTTTATATCACTTTAGATTTTTTGGGGCTGAAAAAGATGTTGCCATCGCAGTTTAAAGAACTTAAAAAATTGCTTAACAAGAGTATTGCATATTGTTTCTACTAAAATGTTTAACGACAGTTAAACAATAATGTTATCTGAGGACATATGACACTCAGGTTTGTTATTGTCATGCTGAAAGAACATCACATCAGCGAAGCAGTCTGTGACACGGTAAATTCTTGTTTTTTTAGGAACTATGAAAAAATGTTATTGCCCTGGCCACGGCTGTCATTCTGATGGAACTCCACATCTACGTTGATGCCTGTAGCCCACAGAGATGGGCCGATGGATGTAGCGGTTTCAGCAACGAACTTTTTAATCATGACTGTGACAAATACGACATATGCTACGCTTGCGTGAGTCTTAAATTGTAATTTTACAAAATTGACTTTAATTTTTATCATTATGTTACATAAAGTTGTGGGAGGTGTTGAATAAATGTGTTTTCCTGTAAAGTATGACCCATAAGCTACTTTAAATCCTGTTATTTAAGTCTTAATATAGGATCTGACATGAGTTGTCATATCATACCATATTTTATTAAACGAGTTCAGGAATTTTGTTAGTAAGCAAGCCTTTGGCATTTCCTGGACGAGTTTAATAAAATATGGTAAGATATGACAACGAGTGTCAGATCTTTTTTATCACATGATTTTAAACTAAATTTTCGTGAAAAAGTGTAACCTCGAGTTAAAAAGACTTGCATTGTCTCCCTTTATGTTTATTTTACTTCATAGAATATCTCTGCGACGTTACGACTTATAAATGATGTCTCTTTAGCTGACAACATTTTGATTAATGACGACAATAGGGCCGCGTACGTTAAATTAATTGACCAAACAAATGCTGATAGATCTAAAAGTTGTTTACTATCGGACGTCATTTCATGTTGACGACGTCATTTCACCAAAATAAAACCATGCGATTGGTTAGTTATTGATTCTGTAGCCAATGAAAACGCTTAAAAATGTTGTATTATACATGTGTAATATATAGAGGATATCATTGTATAAACAAACGATCTTTCAAGTGATTAATATCATATCATGATAAATGTTATGACACCACTTTAATGATTGATTCATTTCATAAATGCTAATGTTTCTTATTGTATAATATTGTTGTGTTATCATTTTTGGCAAACATACTGCAAGGTACGGAATTTTCTAATATGTTCACTTTTAAAACTATGCATAATCTTTTTTACAGTATTTGTTATCATTTGTTGTCCAAGTGTATTATAGCACATTATAAAAACAACATTTGTGGACATAAAACAGTATTCTACAGTATTCTACAGATAACATAAAGCTAAGAAAATGCTGATATCTTCTTTGCAAATACAGTTCTTTAGGTATGTCATTCCATGAAGTCTTGCTATGCTGACAGTTTTACAAAAATGAAATACTGTCAATCCAGGATATATGGCATTAATATAATGTGTTTCTTTGTGTGCATACATTTAGCTGAAATATGAAGACCGTCATTGCATTCAATTTTAGAGATCTCGAGTTGTTTTTCTCAAGTAACTTATTATAATATTTCAGATTCTAATACAGCATTTTGAACATATATCATTATTGATTTAATATAAATGTCTTAAAATATTTAATAAAAATGTATGTAACGATCGATTATGAATAAGTCAACAGTTATTGAATTTCTTCAAATTATTATAATAATTGTTTTAGAGCAACGACCTTGTTTCCACTGTAAGAATACTGTTGAGGATGAGGTTCATGTATTATAACACTGTCCTCTTGTATTTGTATTGGATTTTGGTCATACAACACAATGATGCAGCTGCTAATGATGATGATGGTGCATATGATAATGCTGCTGCTGCTGATTATGAAGATGATTATATGATGGGACTTGGGTATAAGAATATTTGTGAGGTTCAAACACGAAACCTGAAGGATAATTAAACCTCTCATTTTATGAAAAAAGAGCTAGATTATAGAGTATAAAATAAGTATAAAATTGGGAAAGTTACCACTGAAGGATCATGTGGGCTTCATCCACAGCAATGCATGAAACAGTTCTATCTCTTTCAAATGCACTCAATATTGCTGTTCCATTTGTTGTGCTCAGAAATGCTTCTGGATGGGCATACACCAATGAGTACTTTACTTTAACTATTTCTTCTAAAGGAACATTAACAACACTTTCGCCCTTAGCAGTACCTTCCTCGTCAGAACTGTCTTCAACACTTGCTGTGGTCTGGCCAGATTGACAGTTATAGTCAAGCCAACACGCACTTATTCCCTGTTTGCTCAATGCATTGATTTGGTCCATCGTGATACTGTTTAAGGGTGTCAAAATTAAACAAACTGAACAAGTCAACTTGGACATCTCTTTCAATGCAAATGGAGCCACTTGAAATATCAAACTTTTCCCATACCCAGTCGGCAATATAGCCATGACATCGTGTTTATTCAAAACATGCATCAGACACTCCCTCTGACACGCTTTAAGCGGTTTTGAAAACCCTATTTCATTGCAAACTTTCGTCAATAAAGGATCCATGTTGTTATAAAACCGAAAATGACAGTACCGGCAAAAATAGTAAAAAGTCTCCGACGGAAGTTGTAAATGAAAATGCGCGTGCACGTTACGTATAGCGTATTTACAAAACATCACCGGTATTTCTGGTACACCGGTAATAGTGGTACGGAGGATACAGTCAAAAAATAAGGAATAAAGAGCAAAATTGACGAAAATTTTAATTGAAACATAACGTAAGACAATCATATATTCTACAAACCATCAATAATGCTACTGAGACAAATTTTATGGCAAAACAATTAAAAAAAAAAATAAAAAAATCCTTCTAAAAACAAAAACAAATTCTTAGAACAATTCCATTGAAACAAATCTTGTTGTAAAATATTTTCTTTCCTTTTTTCTAGATATAAAACCTATATGTTTCGTTAATATAAATTATAAGTTTATGTTTTTGCTTTAAATCACAAAGTTCTTTATATAACATTGGCAATGTAAACATTGTTTAAAATGTATTCACGCATACGCTAAATATTTGATATGTTATAGTACAAAATGTACATATTTTCATACCCTTTCTTATGTTTTCCGTTTTCTAGTAATTATGGATGTAAACTACATTGTAAAGAAATGTGAAAAATAAATGAGAAAAAAAAGACAATAACACTGAACAAAATAACAATTTAATTCTAAATCATAAAAATAATGTTTACTTCTTAAACAAATGCGTCATTCATCCGCGGACTTCTTTGTGTCGTAGTCATAAATGCCTCCAAATGGAGGTGTGTGATGCGTCTTAGTATAGAGGTCACAATAACGTAGTGACGTCACCATATATGTATAGAATGTAAAGGATATTTGTTGGAATCGGTGGAATATCTATTTTATTTCACGAGTGATCATAGAACATCCTCTTTTCATGAGTGAAAATATATTTTTTCTATGATCACGAGTGAATTAAAATCGATATTCCACCGATTTCAACAAATTTTCTTTTTATTATATGCTTTTTTACCGTTTATTTACATTGTAAAAGAGTTTAGCTGGAGAATTTCGCTGGAATTATGACGTCATTTCACTGTAAAACAGTGAAAAATATCGATATTTTTCACTGTTATTTTTCACTTTTTGAAACAGTGAAATACCATTTTTATTTCACTGATATTTCTCTATATACCACCGGAAAGCATATAATAAACAAAAAAAATACGTAATGTCTGTATAACATTGAAAACAAGGTAAAGCATGTGATAAATATATTATTCTGCGCTAGTTGCATCGAAGTATTACGTTTAAAAAGGCACTTTTCATTCGTGAAAATTCCGTCTACGAATGTCTATTTAAACGTAATACTAGTAAAAATAGTAAATTATCACGAGACCTCTTTCTGATTTCAACGCCATTTCCACCCCATCATAACTCGTTTGTGAATTTCATTGAGTGTTCTTTTGTTTTATATTAACAATAATTGTTAAATTGATTATTCCAGTCATGCTTTTAACAGCGCTTCCTCATTCAAACACAGCACATAAACATTAGAAATGTATTGTTGAAAGTAAAGAGTGTATGAAGTTATTGTATTAAGAAACGGATCATGGTTTGCCACGAAAATTAGAAGTTTACTACAGCTGCTTTTTAAAGCGGGTACATACGATTTTACTAAACAAAAAGTCCTTAATAGGTCAAAGCATAATTTATCAAATATAGAATCAGTGTTCAGTAGAAGTGGTACCAGAAAAATAATTAAACAATAGTTGTATACAATAACAAATAATGTTCGCTTGTACAGTAGAAACTCGTTCGTGAACAAAAAAAAGGGATGAACAGTTTTGGGAAAGCTTTACTTTTCGTTTCCGATTAGTTCACACAACACATAGACAAAATGTTTTGTTCTGCAACAGATACAAATAAATGTGTGGGGTATAGTGGTAGGATGCTGGTCTAGGGATCGGAAGGTCCCTGGTTCGAATCCCGCTCAGGGAACTGGATTTTTCTGAGCAAAAAAATAAATTAATTAAAAAAAATCCACGATTGCTCCTCTCCACCTAGGTGTATAAATGGGTACCTGTGAGGGAAATAAGTCAATGTGCCGTGGCTACCTACTGCGCCATCTGTAAACGGACGACTTAAATCCCAGTGATCGGGGGGTTAATGACGAAGTCGGCTGAAGATGCATACGTTATCGAAGACTATAAACTGCACCTTTAACCTTTATTGGCTTAAAGTCGATCGTTAAACATTAAATTTCTCTAAATTAAATTTGCTTAAAGGCACACTTCAGAGACAGTTAATATATTTAAATTAATATTCCTACATACAAAATCACTTCTACATACTCATGAATTCGTTAAACATTGAGAAAATACAATCTAGAAATTACAATGATTTTTTCTCGCTTTAACGTATTTATTTCTATTCAATAAACATACCAACAAAATCACGTGCTTTCTGGAAAATCACCAACAATATTAATGTTTAATTGCGTATTAAGTTCAGTTGAGCAACCGCTAAATACTTGATGTCCAAATCAGATGAATGCATGCAGATACAGCTAGTTTTAAGTACGAATGAAATTGTTTGAAATGTGCGGAAAACAGTCGAATGTCGTTCTCCTAACACTTAAAAGTATTTGTAAGATCAATGTTACTTGGTATTGTCGGTGCACGTTTTTCACATGTTAAATTGTGTAATTATAATATTTTAGTGTGAAACTTATATTTAAATTATATGCTTTTTTTAGATTATGAATTCTTTTGTTAAAGGGACTTGTTCACAGATTTAGTCATGTTTTGAAGTTTGTCATTAAATGCTTTAAATTGATACATATAAACATCAGAACTAAAGTGCTACAATATAAAAACAAGAATAAAAGTAAAAAAAGAAAAGAAAAAAAAGTTAACCACACCAAGGCTCGAACCACTGACCCATGGAGTAAAGGCCTAGCGCCGAAACCACTCATCCATCCGTCTTCACGAGTGTGTGTGTGTTATTCAGAGTTTATGTTCGGGTCGTCGTTGAGTCTTTACGACTACATTATGTGCGGACCATGGGTTGCCATTTTTTATACTTTGTATAACCATCCACGTGTTGTTACTGTGCATAATGCATGTGCTTAAAGGATCGTTCCAGATTAGCCTGTGCAGTCCGCACAGGCTGATCAGGGACGACACTTTCCGCTTTTATGACATTTTTCGTTTAAATGAAGTCTCTTCTTAGCAAAAATCCAATTTAAGCGGTAGGTGTCGTTCCTGATTAGCCTGTGCGGACTGCACAGGCTAATTTGGGACGACATTTTACGCACAAGCATTAACCCCAGTTTTCTCAGAACGCGACACATATAACCTAGTCATGATGATAGACAGTGTTTCCAACGGGACATAGGTCGGTACACGGGTTAATTAGTATCTTATCATCAACCTATCACGGACAAAAATATGATTTAGGCGCCATATCACGTAGACATAATGGTGATAGACATTAATTAGGTCTCCAACGTGACATAGGTCTAGTTTGTCAGAAATTGATACTTAAAAAGTAAAAACCGTTAGAATAGGCATTAAATAACGTTTTATCGCGAATCGTACTCCCAGTCACGTGCATAAACATAAATAAGACAGCAAGTCAACTTATCAGTTTGATAGACAGTACTTAGGTCTCTTGTGTGACATATTACGTCGTGAAACACTCTTCTTTTTTTCAGAAATAGGGACCTACAATCCATCAAAATAAGCATCTCATCACATTTCTATATCACCATCTTCACGTGCGGAAATATTAATTAGACGGTGTGTCACCAAGTCAGTTTGAGAGACAGTACTAAGTTGTCCAATTTGAGAGAAATGTGTCATGTTCCGAGAAAACTGGGCATAATGCATGTGTGTAAAGTGTCGTCCCAGATTAGCCTGTGCAGTCCGCACAGGCTTATCAAGGTCGACACTTTCCGCTTTTATGACATTTTGCGTTTGAATGAAGTCTCTTCTTAGCAAAAATCCAACATAGGCGAAAAGTGTAGTCCCTGATTAGCCTGTGCGGACTGCACACGCTAATCTGGGACGACACTTTACGCACATGCATTATGCCCAGTTTTCTCAGAACAAGATTCAAGTGTGTACCTAACACCGTCCGCAACAAGCATTAAAACAACATGGTATCGCCACTCTGTCACATAGGCAGACTGATAGAGACTGCAAAGATCCCCAACGGAACACTGGTCCTCATACGGGTAACACTCTTGTTTGTCAGAAATGGGTTCCTTAACACCGTAAGAAATAAACATAAAACCAGTGTTTCATCGCCATCCTTAATCACTGTGACGTGCACGAATATAAATCACACGGTATTTGACATAGTCAGGATAATAAGAAGATCATAGATATCCCATTCTGACAAAGGTTGGTATACGGGGAAAACTCTTGTTTGTTGCGTACCTATAACTCGCATTAATAGGCATTACAGGAGTGTTTTATGTCCACCGTGACTCTGTGTCCCGTGCACAAATATAAATTGTCAGGACGACACTTTAAGCTGTAATGTTATTTTTTGTTTGAAGGATGTCTCTTCAAAACAAAAATCCAGTCTAAGCGGAAAGTGTCGTCCCTTATTAGCCTGTGTGGACTCCACAGGCTAATCCAGGACGAAACTTTATGCACATGTATAAAGCCCAGGTTTCACAGAGCGAGGCCAGAGAGTTTCCCAGAGAGTCGGCACAATCTTATCATGGAAAACACTTTCCGCTTTTATGCAATTTTTCGTTTGAAGTAAGTCTCTTCTTACCCAAAATCCAGTTTAGGCGGAAAGTGTCGTCCCTGCTTAGCCTGTGCGGACCGCACAGGCTCATATGGGAAGACACTTTATGCAAAAGCATTTAACCCAGTTTTCCCAGAATTAGGCTCAAATTGACTTAGTAAGAACAAAAAACAAGATGTAAACAAACCATTGTTATAAGATTCTTGATTTTGTTCCAAGCCATTTTCTAGATGTGAAATTCACTTTATGTGTTCATCAACTAACATTCTATGGAAATCCAGTAAACCGGATCTTTTTTTAATCAGAAACCTCTGTAAACCGGGCAGTTTTTCCGGTCACGTTAATATCCCTATATAAATATACACACAATATCTCTTTAAAAGTTGTCACAACCTATGTTACTTTAAATGCTTTTTATTTTTAAGTCCATTAAGGTAATGATGCATCAATAGCTGATAGCCATAGTAGCAAGAGCTTCACACCAGCTGGTGGACTGTTCTGGAAATAAATGCTTTTACAAGGAGGGATCTAGAATCAAAAACATAAAAAGGTGTTTCTTACAAAGGGCTCAGAATGGAAAGCTGGACCACATTTCCACATTGTTGCTTTATATAATCTCCCACAGACAAGAGCATGCAATAAAATTCAATACATGGATAATGAAAAGGAAGGAAAAGGTTTTTTGTTAACAACATATTAACACCACTGAATTATTTTCCCTTCAACTTAGCCATTTTTATGGAAGAAGCATCAAATGTTCTAAGTGATTGGCGTGAACTACTTTCACATTTCTCAAGCAATTTAATTGAAACTTGAAATATATCATGACCATGAAGAGCAGATGCACAAGACACAATTTACACACGCAGTACTCATTTATTTCTGCATTATGTGTCCTTAAAAAAAAACACAGGTTTTGCTTCTACTCCGATGGCAGAGCGGCGCAGAGGCATGTTTAGTCACCTTTGTGACAAAGGTCTAGTTAACGAATTGTATTACCAATTCCGAGATAGTTACCAATGTTAAGATGATGTTGTATCACAACTGAAAGTTTACTTTAGGGATGTTTATTATGAGTATTTATGGTACTCACATTGACTATCGCACCTATTTAATGTCATATTACAAGATCCTGTGACCTTCAACTTTGACCTGTTAACCTCAAAATAAATAGGTGTCTTCCATCCCTTCCAAGTAACCAGCCTTTCAGTTTGGATGATGGCAGGTCTAAGCAAATCTCAAGATATATGTATTGTCAGAAAAAGAAATGTTCTACGGACTACCCATGGGACTGATCGATGAACAGACACGTGCAAAAAAATACACAATTCTATTTTCTGTTTAAGACAAGGGTTTACAAACATAGCAAGAATAAAATGCCTTTCATAAATGAGAATAATTTGTTAGCAGACAAATTAACACAATTAACTCTGATTTGAACTATTGCCACGCAATAATTTATCATATAAGAAATAATAAAAACATACAGGGCTTTCTGACCTAGCTAGTGAAAGGGTTGTACATGTTTAAGCCCTCTGAAAAATACATGAATATGCTATGCTGCAGCCATTTCCAGAGGGCATCAAGCTTAATTTTTGACTGGTCTGCAATTCCAAAAATCTAAGTATATAGCATGCAAACTTAAGGCCATGTATAATAAATATATGCAAAGAAGAATCATGTTTATGTAAGGTATAAAACATAATTAGAAATTACATTTTTGTGATTCCTTAGATCATGTAGATTTCCCAGACACAATTTCTTTATTTAATTTCCATATTTATAACATTTTACATTAAAGTGACATTTTTTAAGACATTGAGTTTACTCTTTAACACATTCTGATTGTCTGTCAAGTAAAGAATCAAAATCAATTAGCATTTTATGTGTGTATGGACGTTGGATTAAATTTGTGTATACTCAATATGTAAGTTATTGTATTGTGGAATGGACCGTTAACAATATCAATTCGTACTTTTCAAAGTAAAATGTGAAGTTTTAATATAATTTAAGATTAATGAAGTGTGTTGAACTTAACTACGAACAACTTTAAATACCTCACATTATTTGAAGTGACTTGAAAGAACAGTGTTTTACCTTCGTTAATTGTTGTTGAATACCATTTATTTCAAATATTTACATACGTTTTGAAAACTTGTTATTTACGTTGCGTTTAACAAAGAATTAAACGTCAGAACGGATAAAGTGAAAGCAGCAGCTTGTGCGCAACAATATGTATAATGTTTGCTGTATTTTACATTTCTGAGCGCAATCACATCAATATTTCCACTAATTATTGCAACACTCCCCATCCGATTTATACAAGAACCTAGCCATCGTGTTTGCAAAGTGGTGGCAGTTGTTGCTCAACGTGTGATATCTAAACCCACTGCTCCATTTCCTAGCACAGTTCTTCGCGCAATCCAGTCTCACATTGCTGCTACCAGCTGGCTCGCTCTCAACTTCAGGATTACAATTTGGTCCCATAGGGCTTGTTCGGACGGGATCTGCATCATCTACAATAGTTATACAAACAATTCACATCGATTTTTCATATTTTGTTTTCAGGAATGTATCACCGTTTTTTTATGTATACTTACATTTGTATTATTGTCTGTACTAATATTGATTAAGTTTCTAGTTGTTAACAGTTATATAAGGCCATACAAATTGTATTATATGTTAAGCGTCCTTTTAATATTTGAAACCTACTAATCAGACAGGAAAAACAACTAGTCAATTAAGGGGTGTTGCGGCAGTTTATTTAACCGAGGATATTTTTATATCAACACCTGATGCTATTATCACAGCCCAATATTTTTGTTATCAGAATCATCACAAATGACCGATTTGGTTCATAATAGGCACAAAGGTCAGTGGTTCGATCCCAGGTGCGGCTAACTTCTTTTACTTTTTTTTTTTTTTTTTTTTTTTTTTTTTTTTTTTTTTTTTTTTTTTTTTNTATGTTTTTATTTCATTTTTCATATAGTATTTGTATGTAGTACTTGTATATAAATTTTGAACAAAATCTATTAGATGGAAATAAATCAGCAAAACTGCAGCAACACCCCTTAAAAACCTTTTTTGTTACTACTTTATCAATGCATTAAAAAAATATATTCAAATTCAAACTATCATTATTAATCATCATTTTAATTGTTGCCTGTAACACTCATCCTCCTACCTCAAAGGTAAGGTCACACTCACAGGTAAAATGTTAAATTTGGCCATAAAACAGTTTGTCCAGACTGTAACACTTCATCTTTTTATTTCAAAACATTTTACCACAAATAATCACCATGTGGAGTGACTTTTTAAAGTGACGTTGACCTTTGAATGAAGGAGAAGATTTACAAAAAAAATCTGACTGTTACTTCATCATTCATCTTGCCATTTTGAAGTAATTTACCACAAATGTTCACCATTTGGAGATGACATGTCTTGTGTTACAACAGTATCTCTAGCTCAAAGGTCAAAATAACAATAAGAGGTCAAATTTCACATGCGAAATTAACCTTCCTGGTCAAATATCTTTTTTTGGGCAAATACAAGTTTTTATACCGGTTATATGTAATGTAACTTAAGCATTCATCATGCAATTTTAATAATGTAACAGAAATGTTCACTATTTGGAGGTGATTCAGCGCCTCTAAGGCAAATGTCAAGGTCACATTAAAGGTCAATTCAAACATGTGCATGGCTAAGCTAGTTAAATACATGTAATTACAAGCATTATTGACAATATATGAGGCATGTCGCCGACAGACATCTATTGAGTTGACTATACAATACTTATTTTGAAATTTGAAGCTCAAAATGACCTTGACTTGGAATGTAGCCATTGGTCGTTTACAGACAGCACACAATGTCATATAGGTTAACAATTTTATTCAAGAAAAATTATACGAAAGTTTGAGTGCTAACACAGTTTGAGAAACCTGACTGATGGATGGACTGACTGATGATTGGGATGGATAGACAAAGAGACACCTATTAATGTCCCCTAATTGTGGAAGTGTGTATTGTGTACATTTCTTGATATATCGTAATGTGCTCTCGTATCGAGCGTGTCCTCATATCAATCATTTTGTTTACATTGAGAACGAGACTCTCGTTATGACGTCACACGCATGCGCTCCGAGTACTTTGTTTCAATAACATAACTAAGCTTGAAAATAAATACAAACACAACCAAAATGAGGGAAAAATAGGAATAATTGCATTTCAAAATCTAACTTCAACTAAAATAATCCAAATTTATCCATATTCCATACATTGTTTTGGCCATCTTCATTTAATTTCAAAATGAATTGCCAAGTGAATCAGACGACTGCGCTTGTGTAAACACAACACTTTCATGTATTTGATTTATTTTCAAAAAAAATACTTTCACTTTCTCCCGATTCTCAGAAAATGTTGCATGAAAAATATAGCATAAGAGCTAAGCGCGCACATCGCGTCAGGTGATATACACATGTTCAGTGTGAAAACCCGATCCCGACTAAACGTTTATTTCAGGAAATCTTTTAATAGTGACACAATTTATTTATTTGAACAAATGTCGAACGTTTGTGTTTATGAAATTCTTGAGCACTTTTATGTGCCCATGTTGCTCAAAAGACGAATGCCCGATAGAACAGAAACTTGTTAAATTGTAAATAGAAGTTATAAAAAATGTTTAAGTACTGTTTAAGTTTGAATAACATATGTTAAGTGAATCAAATTTTTAAGTTGTGTTGGCCTAATGTCTCTCCCTTTTCGGTGTAACGTCTCTATACGAGGTCACCACGTGAGTAGTGTATGTTATTGCAGGTGTGTATGAAACTATCGGCTTTGCGTGATAAAAAAGGCTGTAAATAAAAAAAAAATACATAGATTTACCTTAAGGTAAACCGTTTATTGTTGAACTGCTCGCTTTAATTCAGAAATTCTGTTACTCGTTTCCTTAACCGATCGATACGCGCTCACCGGAGGATAGTATAACCAGTGAACAAACCATAACACATGTTTATTACACATTTCACCAGTTTATTTAAAGAAACAATCACTTACCATCAACAAATTCGAAATACCATCCGCAGTAGTACACAAATCTGTGGACCAGACGAATGGTGCTGACTTCGGATAAAGATCGCCTTTTTTTGCCTTTTCCCATTTTCTTTACACAAGCAAGGTTTGTGTCACCATAATAAAATGGAACTTTTATGCCTTTCTTCAATTGTTCTGCAATTATTGATTGAAAAAGGTACTAAACATATAAAAGCAAAATAACTAAAAACAAGATGTGTTTGTGAAACACTATGCCCACCAGTATGGGCTGTCCGTTGTAGTGGCAGCCATTGTGTGAATACGTTTTTTGTCACTGTGACTTTGACCTTTGACCTAGTGACCTAAAAATCAATAGGGGTCTTCTGCGAGTCATGATCAATGTGCCTATGAAGTTTCATGATCCTAGGCGTAAGCGTTCTTGAGTTATCATCCGGAAACCATTTTACTATTTCGGGTCACCGTGACCTTGACCTTTGACCTAGTGACCTCAAAATCAATAGGGGTCATCTGCGAGTCATGATCAATGTACCTATGAAGTTTCATGATCCTAGGCATAAGCGTTCTTGAATTATCATCCGGAAACCATTATACTATTTCAGGTCACTGTGACCTTGACCTTTGACCCAGTGACCTCAAATTTTTTGACCCAGTGACCTCAAAATCTATAGGGGTCATCTGCCAGTCATGATCAATCTACCTATGAAGTTTCATGATCCTAGGCCTAAGCGTTCTTGAGTTATCATAAAGTGTGAATGAAATGAGCTATTTTGACCCATGTATTTGACCTGTGCGACCTTGAAGGATGACCTTGACCTTGACCATTCACCACTCAAAACGTGCAGATCCATGAGATAGACATTCATGCCAAATATCAAGTTGGTATAATGAATAGTGCAAAAATGTGAATGAAATGAGCGATTTTGACCCATGTATTTGACCTGTGCGACCTTGAAGGATGACCTTGACCTTGACCATTCACCACTCAAAATGTGCAGACACATGATATAGACATGCATGCCAAATATCAAGCAGCTATGCGCAATATGGCAAAAGTTATAGCAAATGTTAATGTTGGCGCAAACCAACCAACAGACCAACAGACCAACCAACCAACAGACAGGGCAAAAACAATATGTCCCCCAGTATATACTGGTGGACATAAAAATACTGACAAAAGAGTTGTTTCTCTGCACTTCCTCCGAATATCCTCTAGCAATGTACACAGTCTTATTTAAATTCCTTCAAAACTAAGAGAGGTATTCTCTGCACACGAAATGTAACTTAAGGGCAATAACTATATTTATGTTTATCCTGAACAGATTTATGGCCCTTGTACTCTGCACTTCCCCTTTAAGCCCTTGCTCTTGATGTGAATTTCTCAAGACTTGGAGATATGCTGCATACAAGAAAGTGTTTCAATACGTGAATTGTGTGTATATTGTTCATGACGCAATATAAATGTCCGACTGGTCAAGTGGATAAAGTGCTAGCCTTTTGATCTTGACGACCCCGGTTCGAATTACTTTGGTTCAAACTTTTTTTAACAATTATTTTAGGTTGAACTTATTGTCATGTTGTTATACTTGAGGTCTTGAATTATGTTAGATTTATCAAATTGAGAAATTAAATGACCGACATCGAAAATGCCAAAAATCTGTCAACATGGCCCTTTAAATACTTTTGACCTTTTACCTATGTCACGCACACTCTGGTTCTCTGGTTGACCTTGAACTAATTTGGAATCGGTGACCTTTTTTTGGTTATACAAAATGTACTATTTTGTCTTAGTAGCAGCAAAAAACACATTTATACTTATATATTTATTCTTAATAAGCATCCCAAATCCACCTATATAATCCGACAATACTGCGCATTGGCTTAAACCAAATGTGTACTTTTATTATTTTAAAAGTGCTGTCCCAATATGCCTGTCTGACTTGATTTCTTGTAATGACTTTTGCATATAGCCATTTCAATTTCACCGTTTTCTTTCTTTTAAGCAAAACGCACTTACTACTCCTACTCTTTGAGTGTAATTAAATGATTTTGATCATTTTTTATCTAACGCTTGTCTGTGATTTACATGGAAATATCATTGATTTGAAAATGATAATTCACTGTTTCGCTCAGTGACAAAATAACACAAACATTATCCATATTTGTCACTGATTTCTGTAAAATGATGTCTTTCTTATACGTCATGAGGTTGTTACTTCAGCGAAATTTGCCTGCTGAAAACGTTTAAAAAGTAAAAATAAACGGTTGAAAAACCTTTAAATAAAAAGAAAATGTGTTGGTTTTTTGGTAGATTATTTATTTTGAAACACTCGTGATCAAAGAAAGCACACATTTTCTATGATAAGTCGTGAATTTAAATAGATAATCTGGTGAAACCAACAAATATGCTCTATTTTGTCAATATTCTCGTTAATTGGAAAAAAATACTTCGATTCTTCACTTGCAGAGTAATTTCTAATCGATATTTTTATGATTTGTTTTTTAACTCAAAGTTGTTTATCCAAAACTCTTCTGAAGATGCTTATGTGATAACAGCACATGCAATCATTGTGATTTTTCCATAAACTATTTTGTATTGACTTAAATACATTGAATTCTTTTATTTTTTAAAATAAAATTCTTTTCACTTTTTCGAACACAACTTTCATATTTTCTTTTACTTTTTGGGGGGGCGGGGGTGGGNGGGGGTGGGGGGTGGGGGCAAAAACTCCATGTATTGCCTTATTTTTGTTTGAATTATGTTGGGATGCTGGGGTATTGTTTGTTGCAATGCATAAACTTGAATGAGATGTACCCTTACAAATTTGGACCAAGCTGGATTTATTTACGAAAGTTGGGTGATAAGAAAATGTTGGAAGTCCATTTAAACAAAGCAGGAGCCACGAATGATTCAGTAGACCAGATACCTCACATTGGCCTAATAATGTATTTGTTTTTGCAACAAACACATAGTAAAGTGATTGTATCATAAACTATGATTAAATAGCAGTAAAAATGGGAATGTTGTTTATTTGTTAATAATGGAACAATATCATTATGTCCCATGTCAATAGTATGATATGTATGAAAATCAGCAAAATTTATTATTTTATGTTCAATATTGTATCAGAAATGACAATCGGACCAGCACATTCATTTTTAGCTGGTTTGGTCCAAATATTTGGTGGTCCTGAACAGTTGAAATAACTTTATTGTTGAGCCCTGTACTTCAACATACACCAAAATCTGCGATCAAGTCCATTTAAGGTACAATTTGAAATATAAATGTAATTGTGTAGGTGTTGAGCTTACCGAGACACTTTTTTTCCTCTGTATTCTCTTGGCAGTCAACTGTAGTCACACAGATGAACACAACAACCTGGGGAAAAAAAATCATTTAATATCAGGGCATGCAAATCCATTTTATTGTTAAGAATTTTGTGTTGCTTTTGGTTATATTGGACTTGGTTCATTGTCAGAATCAACATTCACTCAAAGACGTTTATCTTCTTGATAAATCATCAAGATTTTGTGCTATCATCTTCATTTTCATGTATTGTATTTGTGCCTCGCTCTTTGAAAAGGGGGTTAAATGCATGTTCTTAAAGTTACCGCCTAAACAAGATTTTTGCTAACAAGAGACTTCCTTAAAACAAAAAAATATCATAAAAGCGGAAAGTGTCGTCCCTAATTAGCCTGTGCGGACTGCATAGACTAATCTGGGACGATACTGTATGCATATGCATTAAACCCCCTCTTCACAGAGCGATGCTCACATGTATTCCTATCTCATGTATTAGTAACCATGCATTTCATTGGTTGAGTGCACAAGTCCGCTTAAAATTGAACCAATGAAACCACATGTTACTAAAACCTTTAAATGTGGGTGATGTACGATTAATTACAATTATATTTCTATGCTTCAGTTAAAGAGTGTTTCACTGTTTGGTTAAATTTCATTTTTAATAGACCAATCATTATTCATATCAAGATAATTATGAAAGACAATTATTCCAGGGTAGTTAAGTCAATGGTATGTAGCTTTTTATGTAGTAATGGTTTTGGACATGTATGGATAAGTCAGGATATGTGTGACCTACAAAAATTAATTAAAGCCTTCTGTCAATAAATAATTAAGTATCATGCAAAGTGAATTTCGCAATGCTTTCTCAGCACCATAACAAATACTGTAAAAAAATAGATAAATATATTTAAAGTTAGACAAGATACCATTGAAACTTCAGTTGCTTTTTCTGAATGTTGATGTATTTCAATAATAAATTCAATGTTGAACTAGGTAGTCATTCCAGTATCTTATTAAATTACAGATTATGCAGTTTTTGTTGTAATCAAAATATGTTGGTTATAAGTAGTGAGATCCATGCTTTTTCCAATGTTTAAAACATAGTCAAATACGTGCAAAATACCTTGTTAACTGGTACCATGGGTTAAATTCAGTTAATGATTTTTTTGTGTATTTAATGAGATGAACAATTGATACAATAATACATGCACATGGTTTATATACCATAAAAAGCATAAACTCTTAAATATACAATTGTTTATGAGAAAACTAACAAGTCATATAAAGTTGTATCTTTGAATCATGTGTAATTTTTGGCATGCCGCTTTATTTATTTTTAATAAAAATAAAAAGTTTGACTTTGTAGAAATAGAAAAATAAAACAAAAACTTACCAAAATCAGGAGAAGCCTCATTCCAAATTGTGTTGACACTGCTAACAGACTGTTGGATAATTATGCTCAAAACTGTATGTTGCATTGAGTTTATATAATCCTATTCCCTCTTAAGAATTTACATAACAGGAAGAACATATTCAGAAATAAAGTAGCGCGCCTTAAGGCCAAATAGAAAAATAGGTCAGTTTCCGGTCGCCCGACCGTGTCTCCAGAATCGGCGCCGACCCTCTACTGTTTATTGGGGTCGCAAAAAAAATGTGTTCATTTTGTTTTTTTTTCTCGGTTCATTTCTCCATTCTAGTNCTTTACTTCATGAAGAACCCACTTTAGTAATTGGTGAGAACCTGGTGACCCAATTCCTTCCAAGACAGCTTAGTGTGGCCAACATTCACGAGGTCGTATTGGCCAATCTGCGCAAAATCATGGTAAGCCTCACGGTTTCTCTCATCTAATAACGGCAGACTGAGGGTTTGTATTATCTAATTATGGTAAGACTGAAGGTTTGTATTACAATGTATCTAATAACAGTCAGACTGAAGGTTTGTATTATCTTATAACGGTCAGACTGAAGGTGTGTATTATCTAATAACAGCCAGACTGAAGGTTTGTATTATCTAATAACAGTCAGACTGAAGGTTTGAATTATCTAATAACAGTCAGACTGAAGGTTTGTATTATCTAATAACAGTCATACTGAAGGTTTGTATTATCTTATAACGGTCAGCCTGAAGGTTCGTATTATCTAATAACAGTCATACTGAAGGTTTGTATTATCTTATAACGGTCAGACTGAAGGTTTTGATTATATAATAACGGTCAGACTAAAGGTTTGTATTATATAATAACGGTCAGACTGAAGGTTTCTATTATCTAATAAGGGTCAGACTGAAGGTGTGTATTATCTAATAACGGTCAGACTGAAGGTTTGTATTATCTAATAACGGTCAGACTAAAGGTTTGAAATATCTAATAACGGTCAGACTGAAGGTTTCTATTATCTAATAACGGTCAGACTGAAGGTTTCTTTTATCTAAGAACGGTCAGACTGAAGGTTTGTATTATCTAATAACGGTCAGACTGAAGGTTTCTATTTTCTAATAACGGTCAGACTGAAGGTTTTTATCATCTAATTACGGTCAGACTAAAGGTTTGTATTATCTAATAACGGTCAGACTTAAGGTTTCTATTTTCTAATAACGGTCAGACTGAAGGTTTTTATCATCTAATTACGGTCAGACTGAAGGTTTGTATTATCTTATTATGGTCAGACTGAATGTTTGTATTATCTGATAACGGTCAGACTGAAGGTTTGTATTATCTAATAACGGTCAGACTGAAGGTTTGTATTATCTAATAACGGTCAGACTGAAGGTTTGTATTATCTAATTATGGTAACACTGAGAGTCTCTCCTATCTAATAACGGTCAGACTGAAGCTTTGTATTATCTAATAACGGTCAGACTGAAGGTTTGTATTATCTAATTATGGTAACACTGAGAGTCTCTCTCATCTAATAACGGTCAGACTGAAGGTTTGTATTATCTAATTATGGTAACACTGAGAGTCTCTCTCATATAATAACGGTCAGACTGAAGGTTTGTTTTATCTAATTATGGTAACACTGAGGGTTTGTATTATCTAATTACGGTCAGACTGAAGGTTTGTATTATCTAATAACGGTTAGACTGAAGGTTTGTATTATCTAATTATGGTTACACTGAGGGTTTGTATTATCTAATTATGGTAACACTGAGTGTTTCTCTCATCTAATAATGCTGTCCCAAGGACTGGTTCTACCCAAGAAACGGACTCAAAAGCGTAACAATAACCCTTCGGATTTTGATGCAATCGATCTTAAATAAAAAGGTTTAAACTAATAATGACGCAAAAGGTTAACTGGCTTTATAAGGTGTATAAGATTGAGTGAATTGCATGAAAATATAATTATGTGAGCCGCGTTCTGGGGAACTTGGGTTAAATGCATGTGAATATGATATTTCTCAGATTAGTGTGTGCAGTTCACAGAGGCTGATCAGGGACGACACTATCAGCTTTTAAAGAATGTTTAGTTTTTAATGAAAGTCTATTCTAAACGAAAACACAGTCTAGACTGAACGTGTCGTACGGATTAGCCTTTCCCACAGCTCCCATATTTTTTATAAGCTAAGATAAGTTAGCAGTGTGGTTAGCAATTATCAGGTTAGTGTAAAGTTTAGGCCATTTTAAGCATGAGCAGTAGAGTAACGTAATATAGAGATTGTAACTAACTTGAAATATACACAGCACATCACAGTTCTATTTACGCTAGTGTGTGGCGTGTTCTGAGAAAACTGGGCAAAACGCTTGTGCGTGAAGTGTCATCCCAGATTAGCCTGTGCAGTCCGCACAGGCTTTTCCGGGACGACACTTTCCGCCTTAACTGGATTTTCGCTAAGAAGAGACATCAATTAAACGAAAAATTCCATAAAAGCGGAAAGTGTCGCCCCTGATTAGCCTTTGCGGACTGCACAGGCTAATCTGGGATGACAATTTACGCACATGCATTAGGCCCAGTTTTTCTCAGAACGCGACACATATAAACAGCAGTTCTATTTACGTTAGTGTGATCACCATCTGGGGCAGTGGTACGCGTTTGAGTCAAGAGTTGTGTCAGTCTGCAGGAAGCATCCAAGTGATTTGTTTACCAAATCATCAAGTACTGTTCTTGTTCTTCTTAGAATAATGAAAAAAACCTAACTGAAAAATATTTTGGGCATTCCTGACCAATATTTAGTGACTCTTGCAAAATTATATTGGTTGACTTACAACGATTTGAACAAGTGGTTAAGTGGCTTTTCCAAAAGTTCTTTTGGAGAACTTTTCAAATAAATTGTGATGTATTTCCTGTTCTACTTATAGGATTGTTAATACAGTGCGTACAAGGATAAATGTGTTTGTTGAACATTGCTATACTGTTGATACTTTGTTTGAAATTCTCATATTTTGATGAGTAAGAATGTTGGCGGTTTTGGCGGCCATCTTGACGGTTGCACTACCATCGGTTTAATATATGATGAGCAAGCATTTTAGTGGTTCGATGTATCCGCCATCTTGACGGTTTCACTTCCGTCGGTATGATATATGATGAGCGAGCATTTTAGTGGCTTGATTTTAGCGGTTCGATTTATTGCCGCCATATTGACGGTTTCACTTCCATCGGTATAAAATATGATGAGCGAGCATTTTGAATGATCCACCATAGTGATGCGTTATAATAAGATCGTCTAGGTAGAAGTATGCATGAACACGTTTAAAAGTGTCGTTGGATTAGGTGGTTTACCTTTTAATCCGTCATTTTAATTTTTGTGTACATCGATTTAACGAAGCATTTTCGAGCCAGTCCGCTAGTATAAATAAGCACGCGTCTTTTACTCAATAAACTTCATGAGTTGTTTTGTTGATTCAACTAGTAATGATATAATGGTGATTGTGAAAAGGAGTTTAAACATGAAAGCATTTTCCTTTTTCACTTCAAAATAAATATTACACCCCCGCTCTGAAATAGCATTCAAATGTACCTGACGTGGTTTACATACTTAAGCGTTACAATAATTGGGTGTAATTTGTAGTTAATTTTGTCAAGAGACTTTTAAATCTGTTAGTCAGCGTTTGAGGTATAATTACACTAACCCCTTTTAACCTAGCGCATTTTTGTAATTTTGAGTACAAAAGAGAAGTGAAGCGAGGATTCATTAGAGTATATTATCTCAAAACGATCCATTGAAACGCATGAGACCAGTTGTCTAACACACGTTTGTAGCCACGTGTGGAGGTTATCAAGATAGCAATAAATTGATTAAATGTTTTCATTTGTGATGTTTAGTTTCGATTGTTTGATAAATGCATGGTGTAATTTGTTATTATGAATTGTTTGTGAATGTATGGGTTTATGTTTAGAGTATGTATTTGTAGATCATGCATTAATTGGTTTGAAAAAAAGGAGGGATTGTGGTGTAGCTTGCACTGGCCACGCCAACTTGCAGGACACACCTCCGGCATGAATGCCTCTTTGATAGCATGTTCACCAGACAGACTGTTTTGTATGCTTGACGAGTACGGATGTAAATAAAACCAGTATAACTTTCAATTGTGTTTGTTCCTTAAATGGAGTTCCTTTAATGGTGATAAATAGTGTATTCTGTAGAAAGTTGATGAAAATGCTATAATACGTTCTTGGGAAGACATGATGGCCATTTCGAATATTACCCCAGAGATGGTTTTCCTTCACAAACGAGTTATAGAGAGCAAAGACTTTCTAATAGGGATGGGATTCGAATACTAAAATGATTTTCGAATATTCGTTTGCCCTTATTCGAATATATTCGAATATTCGATTTTAGACATAAGATGAAAATGTCCGAACTTACGCCCGTCCGGAGTAAAGTACTGTTCCTCATTGCCGCACATACCACTTTTAATCGTTTTGTATATGCATCTTTGTAAAAGGAGATGGAGTAATCATTTTTTGAGATCGATACATGATTATGTTTCTCTTTATATTCGCGTAATAAATTTTATTTTCATAACATTTATTTATTTCACATGTTGCCGGTAAACATATTACCGTAATTCTGATTTATTTCAATATCATTTTGGGTTACTTCCCTTAGATAATATTTTTTCTTTTGTTTTCGCATATTTTTTTGTACGGATTCCAGAACAACGACGATGTCAAAACTTTTATAGAACTTTGCTAATATATAAATTATATTCCTCATTCGTACTTTTAAATAAATACAAACAAAAACCTTAGTGCACAAGTTGATTTTTTATTTACACAAAGAAAACGTAGCAACAACATACTGGTACAACATTCAGACAACATGCGTATATGAACTAGTATCAAGTTTCGTAATTATTATGTACATGCAGTGTGCACACACAAAAACAGTTTATCGCTATAAAACGCGTAATATAATTCCAAACACGAGAGGCATTATGAATTTCTTTAACTGAATAGTTGTTAGAATATAAATTGTAGACGTATCTTGAAAATATGGCGAGTTTGAATGAACGCTCTCGACGGTATATTAATTTATTATTATTACAAAACAAATGAAATTGGTTAATATTTGAGCAACTATTTGAGCAACTACATTCTGAGTAGATGTATGTATATAGCACTAAAATTGATTGGTCATTTGAAGGTAACGATAGTCGGGCTGCCTTTATTGCTAGACGCCGAACTGTGAATAACACGTCAATTTTCTTCGACTATAGATTAAACGCGGTGTATTAACACCCGTGCAAACTGCCAGATAAAATCAATAAATACACAACCCCTCTCATGATACCGTCCAGTATGCCAATTATCATCTCGTTAATTGATGGCAGCTGTT
>VMBQ01003693.1:53384-98915 GCA_007657795.1 Dreissena rostriformis
TTTGGGGGGGGGGGAGATCGAAAGAACGCTCCCACAGTGGGGATCGAACCCGTGTCCTCCAAGTCGCTAGGCGGATACCATATCCACTACGCAACGGCAACCTAGAAAAGAAAAGAAAACGACAAAAGAAAAGAAAAGCTTTTACAACGGTAGCTATGCGTGTATAATTTGATGAGTCAAGGATATATGAGTTTTAGAGTTTATTTTATTGATTAGTTCTTCAAAAATTGTAAAGAATATTTTCTTTGAACAGAAGACGCGAAGGGCGTGACGGAACACGAGAGGACGAGGATATTTACGGGGCCTGGGATACCCTGAAACATATGAAGCACAAGGCCTGGGCCGTCCAGAGGCAACTGAGCAAACTGATTTCTTGGAAGGTGGTGGTGGTGGCAAGCTGGGAAGAGAACGCGCCATCAAGAACGCGTTCGCTTGTATCATCAGTTAAAGTGCATTCATTAGTCGAATAGTGTATTTTTTATTCGTTTTATACAAATCCAGTTCATTTTAACAGTCCTTCGAAAATTGGAAGAAATCTATACACCAAAACAAAAACGTTATTGAAATAAATTAATTAATTTGTAACAACGTCAGAGATGTAATTTATAAAGTATTTGAAATAATGGTCTATACTAAGCGTTGATTTTTCTGTTATTTGAATGTAGTGGTTTCGCAAAAAGTTTGAAATAATATTAAAATTGTTATAAGCAAATGTTTTATATTCTATAAAGGAAGCACCAAACATAATCATGCTGATACAATTTAAAAAGAACTCAGTGCGTGAACCCATAGCATTTAAACCTTTGCTCTGAACTTTATAACAACATAGAGTGTTACATTCAAGACCAGTGTCGCAACGAACAGTTGCAACTTGATGCAAATCACTGGGTCGTTGTAAGAACTGCGTGGACACCTGGTACGAGAGACCACCGCCGTCCAGAAACCCGAAGTGTAGGAGCCAGGGCGGCACACCACGTGTCGTATCAGAGCATCATGGGGCTGTGCATGCCCTCAGGGGAATTGTTAACCATACTAATTGGATGTATATGTTTAGCAATAATGTGGATTTTTTTTCATTTCTTAAACAGATATGAATACATTGTTATTACTTAAAGAGAAAAGCTACGCTGAACAAAGATATTTTATGGTGCAATGATTATTGAAATGCATGTTATACATAAAAATCAAATCCAATGACTTGAAACACAAGCAGTCATGTCTATTTGTATCATACTATAACGGTACTGTTGATCTATCCATTCTTACATTAGACTAGCCAACAAGAGCTGTGCCAAGACTCGACTATTCTTCTTCTATAATCATGAAAATTTTATTTCTCAAATTAATAGTATCAAAGGGAGAAAACTGCGCACGAAAATCAATCATGAGTTATCTCCCAAATAAAGCTGCGCAGCGCCCCTCGTTTTCCGTTTTCCGTGTATCGTTTTATCAAATTAAAAGCGATAAATGAGAGCAGGTACTTTGTTTCAATTTTCAAATATTGATTTTTTAAATATTAAAATTGAAACGAAATATGAATAGAGAAACACGTTTTGTGTTTTGTTTTGTAATAAGTAAAACGTGAAACGATATAAATAAGTCAATTTGTTCTTTGTTTTTTGTATTTGTTTCGGTTGTAAGAAAATCGGAATATGAACTACCGGTAATATGCGTTTATGTTCGTATTTCGATTTGTCAAATGCAAAACGAAAAACGAAACGACGGTATGTACACGGACCTTGAATGCTATTTCAGAGCGGGGGTGTAATATTTATTTTGAAGTGAAAAAGGAAAATGCTTTCATGTTTAAATTCCTTTTCACAATCACCATTATATCATTACTAGTTCAATCAACAAAACAACTCATGAAGTTAATTGAGTAAAAGACGCGTGTTTATTTATACTAGCGGACTGGCTCGAAAATGCTTCGTTAAATCGATGTACACAAAAATTAAAATGACGGATGAAAAGATAAACCACCTAATCCAACGACACTATTAAACATGTTCATGCATACTTCTACCTAGATGATCTTATTATAACGCATCACTATGGTGGATCCATCAAAATGCTCGCTCATCATATTTTATACCGACGGAAGTGAAACCGTCAAGATGGCGGCAATAAATCGAACCGCTAAAATCAAGCCACTAAAATGCTCGCTCATCATATATCATACCGACGGAAGTGAAACCGTCAAGATGGCGGATACATCAAACCACGTATATGCTTGCTCATCATATATAAAACTGATGGTAGTGCAACCGTCAAGATGGCGGCCAAACCGCCAACATTCTTACTCATCAAATATTAAACCGCCAAAACCGCCAACATTCTTACTCATCATATATGAAACCACCAAAAACCGACGGTTGTAAACCGTCAAGATGGCCGCCAAACCTATTAACCAATCAGAAGGCCGATCTCACCCCATTTCAACCAATCAGAAGGCCGGAACAGGCCTAAACCACCAAAACCGCCAACAAAATGGCCGCGAAACTCCTAGTTTTTTCCTACTTTCGCCAATAAAATTGTCCGTCTAATTTCTGCATCTCGGGAACACGCTATGAATGACACCTTATAGATATTATCAGAACCACTAATTGAGTGAATATGTCTTTTAATAACTAATTTAAGGTAATGTGTGACGATATTTGTTAGTTTACTAAATATAAATATATGTTATGGACATAGTCTTGCCCGATTCGAAAAAATACCCGCGCCTCCCTTTTTCATTCTGTCTAAGTAGAATATACGCCAACTCAAGATCGAGCAGTCAATTGTTTTACAAATAATTTATAACCTCTAATAATTCTTATCACATTCGTCGGGTCTATTTTAGGTTATTCATCAGAAGTTTGGGGTTTAACGAAATCTAAGGAATTGGAAAGGATACATCTGAAGTTCTGTAAAAGGCTTTTTAGAGTTAAAACTAATGCATGTGTGTATGGTGAGTTAGGAAGATATCCTCTTTTTATACATAGATACATGCGAATCGTACAATATTGGTTTAAAACAGCAGCCTCGGATAATATAATTATTAAAACTGTATACAATATTGGAGTTTCAAATTACGCCAGAGGCTGCCGAAATTGGATTTATAACATCAAGAAATTATTGGATGATTACGGATTAAGTTATGTCTTCAACAGTGTTCATGATATTGATTTTTTTTTTAAACCCATTATAAAGTCCAGAATTATAGATTCATATAAACAAAATTGGCACCGTACACTAGAAGATAGTTCAATGTTAGACATTTATAGAACATTTAAGTCAAATCTCGAATATGAGATTTACCTAGAATTAGTTCCGAAACATTTAAGGTTTTATTTATGCCGATTAAGATTATCTGTACACCCCCTTCGTATAAAGACTGGTAGATATAATGGAAACACTATTGCTAGGCAAGAAAGATATTGTCTTTGTTGTAATACCACGGTTATTAAGGACGAATTTCATTTTGTATGTATTTGTTCAACATTTGTTGATTTAAGAAAGAAATACATAAAAATATATTTCTATAATAATCCATCTGTTATTAAGTATGTACAATTGCTACAATCAACCAATAGGTCTGATTTAATAAAACTGTGTTTGTTTGTTAATGAATCATTGAGTATTAGATTGAATTTGTTAAATCGTATAACATAATTTTCTTATTGTTCATCCTCTGTACTTCTGTATATATTTGTTTTGTAAATATTCATTTTTGTTGACACTTGTTTTCTGCGCATATACATGTTGACATATATCAATTCTAACCACATGTGATGTTGACGATGTACATTGTGCAAATCAAATAAATTGTCTGTCTGTCTGTCTGTCTGTCTGTCTGTCTGTAAAATCAATGATTTTATCATAACGTTTTACTAAATAGTATTTTTTTTTCATTTCAGGTGTTGCAGATGCATAGGAAAGGAATTGCTGAGAACGTGTCACAAACTGGGTCTGATGACAGCGTGTGAGAGTCGGGATCGTGTAAACAAGCTGCAGTGTAAAACATATGCGCTACCACTAGTGCGTCCAGCCGATTAAAAAATCCGGGAAAAGGGACAAAGTGAGAAACTAGACCCGTACTTAGCAAATATTCAACAAACGTGCAATCGTGCATAATGAATACCATCTGGACCGTCGAAAACTGGTCGGTATATAGCAATGATGTTGAAGGTTATCGTAACTACCGAAACCGCCAAAAAGTAAAATTATCAATTGTTTTATTTGCAGTTAATTAGAGTGGGTAAGAAGCCCTACATGATAACATCATTTTCGTATCAAAATGTTTCGTACCAAAATCCTTAGTTTGTTCGAAATCAACAAAAAAACATGACATTTACAAAACGTCTGGAATATTTATCAAATTTTATGAATTGTGTTGGTTTTCCGTTTTTAGAAGCTGTTCTGTCAAGCGCTGAGCATCACGCAAGCCATTCCATTGAGACAACTGACAGTTTAGGTTTCAAAACATCAACCAAGGAGAGATTCCTGAACTATCAAAGTTTCCAATGAATAAAGTTATTAGCCATGGGAATCTTGTTTATTGGTTCTGTTGGTTTACTTGGATGGAAAATATGTGAACTTTTATAGAGATGTGAAGATTATATATGTCTGCCTGTAAACATAAATCAGCTATGATATTATAAAGATCAGATTTGCAAACATTGTCAAAGGGTTGTTAAATTAACAATATGAAGGCATTTCACATGTTAACAGACTTACAGTGTATTATGTGAAGTTGGAATAAGACATCAATCTGGGAATGGCTGTGTTCAGTGAAATAATCTGGTTTACAACACAAAATGATTCCAATACATGGCATGGACACAGTTTTCAATAGGATGAGTAAATGTGTCCATGCATGGTACTGACACAGTTTTCAATTGGATGAGGAACTGTGTCCATGCATGGCATTGAAACAGTTTTCAATTGGATGCGGAACTGTGTTCATGCATGGCATTGACACAGTTTTCATAAGGATATGGAACTGTGTCCAAAAATGGCATTGGCACAGTTTTCAATTGGATGAGGAACTGTGTCCATGCATGGCATTGACACAGTTTTTAATTGGATGATGAACCGTGTCCATGCCTAGCATGGACCCAGTTTTCAATTTGATTAGACTGTGTCCATGCATGGCATGGCACAGTTTTGAATAGGATGAGTAACTGTGTACATGCATGTCATGGACACAGTTTTGAATATGATAATTAACTGTGTACATGCATGGCATGGACACAGTTTTCAAAACGATGAGTAACTGTGCCCTTGCCTGGACACAGTTTTCCATACAATGAGTAACTGTGTCCTTTCCTGCCATGGACACAGTTTTCAAAAGGATGAGGAACGTTTGGATGAGGAACTGTGTCCATGCATGGCGTGGACACAATTTTCAATTTGATGTGTTCAGTCCTAGTATGTTTGTGTACATATATCAAATAGTTGTTCAATGTATAAAGTATGCACTTTGAATTATGCACTCATTGGCTATTAACATATGTTCTGTAGTATGCTAACATGCTTCGTAACGTATTTACATAGTTGATTGTCAACACATTGCCAGTGTAGCTTTTAACCTGGCTATTATAGAGCAGTTTGAGACATCAACAGAAAATTTACATATTGTTAGTTGCTTCTGTGTTTGGACCAAGGGGTTCATGTTACACGCAAATGATTTAAGCAGTACTGAATTTTATTGTTTGTTATAAATTATTATTTTACCATGTTTGATGTTAAATTTAGGGGATAAATGAATGTTTTGAGAAATGGTTCATATTTAAAAAAGTATGTAACATTTGATGTAGTCAGTGTATCAGTATTCAGTAACAAATTATGTCATGTTTAACAAATATCAAATTGAACTACATAAATGCTTACTTACAACCGGCATAAATATGCGATATAAACATTCTATTAAATTCATAAAATGAAACATTTATAGAGAAAACAAATGGCAATAAAAACAAAGAAAATTCAATTACATAACTGGTTCATATTTCTTAAGAACATTAAAATGCAAAATGAATACCAGTATGTACATTTACAGTTTATACAAACAATGAACATTGCAACTCCATGAAACCGGGTCCTCACTTTGTAATATGCCCATATTTCCGAAAAAAATCCCAATATATTGATAATTAACAGTTTATATATTACAAGAAACATACACATTTATCTTAACAAAACTGGTCTATACTGAATACAAAGCTGTGCATAACATAACTGCGAACTATCTACGCACAATATCTCCATCTATATTCAAGTTATTTTGCATTAACTGTTTTTGCTATTGTAAGTAACAGTGGACTTTACCACTTAGTTAGTAATCATATTCACAAATTTCTGGTCAATAAATCCATCATAATTGAATATTTTTACCGGATAACCATTTATGTATATCCAGTTACAGTTATATTGACCTGATTGGTTATAAATGCTTTCACAAGCTTGATATGCATGCTTTGTATATGAACAAAAAGGTTATTATACCTCTATACAATCTGAAGTTATTTAGAATTTGCACTTTGTATATAAAAAAATTGTTTAACCCTTTCAGTGCGGGAACCAAATTTTGAAGGCCTTTGCAAACAATTTGGATCCAGATGAGACGCCACAAAACGTGGCGTCTCATCAGGATCCAAACTGTTTGCTATTCTGATAGTATTCTTTGAAAAAAATCGAAGAAAATGCTAATTTTAGAAATTCAACAGACAACACTTTAGCAGACGACACATTTCCCAGCATGCAAAGGGTTAAGTACAATAGTAATGATATGTTTGACAGTCCTGATAACAGATCATGTATTTATAATTGCAAAACACAATTTAAGAGCAATGGATCCATCCAAACTCATATTATAGAGCAAGTATGGTTTGTCTTTTTTTTATCAGTGAACATGACCATGATCATGCACACCACAAGTACAATCCAAAGCAATGTATACATTAAAGTAAGGTACATGCAAATTTTTGTTAAAAATGGTAAATGCAAAATAAATTTATCTAAAGGAAACCATTTTTTACAGCTACCCGCCCATCTGCATTACCCCAATTAATAACCATGACTTTCAAATAAGTTGACATCCAACATAAAATTTAAGTACAAATGTATGAACAATAAAACGTTACTCTCAAAACAACTTTTAGTGCTCACATTTCCTGTAACTACTCGTTAATACACAAAATAAACACAAATTTCTCACCTATGTTAAAAAGCGGAACGGAAAAATAATTATCATGTGCAAACATATATCAAATGATGACCACAGTCAATCAGTAATTGTTTACTAAAGTCAAAATAATTGTTAACAAAATGTATACAACTATTTTACACATGTTCTGTTTCTTTCACTCTTCTCACTTCTACTAACACATGCATGCATCACTCACTCCACACTTCATTCATTCTTTGTTACTTTGATACACTGTACATTTAACATTTTAAAGTACAAAACAGGTAACGAACATATATTTTAATCATTCAAATGCTTTGTTTCGAAGGAAATTACAAGTCGCTTTATGTATAGGTTTTACACAGAGTATGTATTGGTTGTGCAACGAACTACATATTTATAATGTTTAGGTTTCTTAACGAAGTACACCAATCTGTACTTTGATGGCATGTGTATTGACACAATGTTTCGTAGTAAAACATATACCCGACGTCGTAGAGAAACGGACAACGCTTTGACCTCGTCAGCCCCCAGTGAATATAGCACAACAATTATACAACTATACATTCAAAACAAATCACAACACACACTTGTGTCAATAAACATTTACCCCATAACATTGCAATTAAACTGAAAACATCAATATCAGAGTTAAGCAATTCAATTTAATTACAATTAAATTACTCATTCGTTCAATATTTATCAAAACGACATAATTGTAACCTTATGGGGAACGATGCCATGGATTAAATACAAGTATCAGATGATCCCTCTTTTGTTCAGAACATACACAATTAACTGAATCTAACCTAAGGTAATATGAATGTGTTTTTTATTGTATTTCATACATTTCCACATTTTATTAAAATTGTAAAAGTCCATAGCTCAAGAATTATCCGATATAAAATATTAACATGTTTACTTATTTAAATACTCCTCTATGTACTCTTCGGGATGACAACACTTGCTAAATTGATTTTAGCCGGAAATGCCAATGAAACTAAGTATAAATGAAACTGCTCTTAAATAGTTTATTTCCACTTTAATAACAAACAACATGTATACATATGAATAAAATATAAAAGACAATGGCAACCATATAAGTATATAAATACGACACATAGGAATAATATAAATCGAGAAACATCGTCTAGAAGAACACATTCTGTTACCTTCCTCTTGTCCTTTTTTTAATTCGGCAAGCGACAAATTGCCTATACAATACAGCACAATACTTATACACCTATACATTCAAAACAAAACATGTGTGTCAATCAATATGAACCCCATAACATTGCAATTAAACTGAAAACATCAATATCAGACTTAAGCAATTCAATTTATTTACGGTTAAATAAATATTCGTTCAATATTCATCAAAACGACATAATTGCATTCTTAGGGGAACGATGGCATGGATTAAATACACGTTTCAGATGATTCCTCTCTTGTTCAGAACTCAGCATCATAGTGTACACATTCCACATCATCGTTATTAATCTAAGATAGATTCCACATTACATTACATAAAATGCACAATTACAGAGCTTTGATTAATATGAGCAATATTTGAAAAGGCTTAGCATGATTCGTAAATTGTTCATTTTAGATAAAACTTTAAATAAATGGCCATGTAAAAACAACAACTGATATCAGTCACAAAACATCGAAATTATATTTTAAAAAAGTATGTTCCAGTTTGGTTTTCATGGTTTTACATACGAAGAATTATTTTGTTCTACACTTGCAAGCCACCATTGGTCAACCTATGTAAATTGACGGAATTTTTATTATTTAAAATTAAAGATAAATGACGTCAGCACTGTGCGAAGGCAAAGCTAATATACTACATAGTAGAGCAATTCATTATTGACCATTACATATTTAGAAAAGGAATTGTATACAGGATTATCATATGTCTCTGTGATAACAAGGCCTCTGCTGTTCAAAATGAGCCGTATTCAACAACGATCCAACAAAAAATACATTTTACACTTTTAAGTGTAGTGTTTTAACTAGTGTTATTCCATTTATATACATATATANCACACTAAGTATAGCAGGAAACATTTTGTCAAAACAAACTTCTCCAGTGTATATAATTATGTTTCTGGAAATGCGTGAATATATAAATCATTTATTACAGAAAAATTCCTCTAGAAATTCTGTGCGTAACCGTTTTGATCAGGTGACCTAGTTTTCGGATGCATGTGAGCTAGATTCGAACTCGGAATGATATTGTTAAGATTATTATGCGGACCACGAATGGGTCATAAACGTGGCTTCTTGAGAGGTAACATGTTTTTTTCCAAGATTTGACCTGGTGACCTTTTGTTTGGACGCACGTGACCCAGAATAAAATTCGGCTTACATGATGTCAAGATTAACAGTCTGAACAATTTGTATTGAGATTCAGTCGTTATTATGGCGTCTTTTACATTTTGTTCTAAGATTTGTTGTAACAAGCAAACACAAGCATCCGAGTGTACCAGTATAGCTGAGCTAAGTGTATTTTTATTATGGTGTAGCCGTTCACGATATAGTGCCAAGCAATTTCGACTTTGGATACATCTTTTGCGATAACACATTAACCCACGTTCTTTCCTTAATGCTAGGTGATCGACACGAGGGTGAACCATCGATGGAACTTCAAACAAAACCAAATAATCTGCCATATTAATTGCCTTTTTTTGCACTGGAAATATACCAATAATTGTTCCCTTTTGAACAATTGAATAAGTAAGCGATTAAAACGCTCTTGGGAAATTTAGTGTGTGCTACGTTAACGACAGTCAGCAATTATGGTTATGCCTTCATCTGTTTCAAGATGGAATGGGTAAAGTGAAAACAAAGCAATCGATGATGTGTATTATCTTCAAAGATTTTCTTTCAGTGAGAAATAACTCCAGTTTAGAAAAAAATACTTTATAAAAGAAATTATATATCATTCAGATTCAACAGTATTTGTTTTTACAGTAGAAATACAATTGCGTTTCACGCAAAAGCAAATAACGAGACAATTCAATTTATGCTTAATACTAGGGATGGCAAACCTGATCAAATCCGTAACCGGTTAACCTGTTTCAACATTCGAACGGTTAACCGGTTAACCGACTGTCTTTGTACCACATAAATAAATTTTTCAAAAGAAAATACTCTAAAAACGTATACTTTTATAAACATGCTTATATTTTATACATGCTTATCGGTGAACTGTGATATTTCTTTGTTGTAATATTAGCTTCATGTCATTAACACATAATTATAGTTCTACATCTTGATCAATAACAGCTAGTGCGGAATTTGAATTATTAATTGTGTTTTATTTACACCCATTATTCTTTAAGAATTACTTGCATTAACAGTTTGCTGTTTATAGCAATTGTCAATTAGCGTTAATTTATTTTGCAACGGGCAAAGATGTTATACTTGGGTGTAAATAAAGAGTTGTTCTGTTCTGTTCTGTTCTGTTGTTAAGGCCTGTTATATCAATGTCCTTATTAGGGCGTTAAAGTTTGAAATAGTTGTTAAAACAACAGTGATCGGTGTAATCACAGTGTGACATGTGGCAGTCAAATGTGCTAATTGACAAGCCTAATTGATCGGTTTATAATTTAAATTTAACAATATGTGAATAATTGAAACACAATAGAATGTAAAGTGCTAAACAAACACACTGCAAAGGAGGTGCATATTGCTCGTGTGCATGCTCATTAATCCGCTGCACCCGATGGTTTACAACTCTTATCGCTATTGATCCACAGGGGGCATTACGGGTTGGTAATTGCCGATAATTTGCGATAAGATAAGCGGTTTAGCCAATACAGTGAAATGAAGTAAAACAAAACTAACGATTTGAGCATTTATTGCGTTCAACCAAAAATTGTGTTTCCTGCAAGAGTAACCGATTATTTATTTTGTAACCGGTTAACCTCCTAAAGAAACGGATTATCGGTTAACCGATTAACCGTTGCCACCCCTACTTAATACAGATGTTCGTAATCTGACAGATGTGGTCTCGCGTTTCTCAGCGCCTTGCACGTTGCGCAGCAATCAGGGGCGCTGTAAAAGGTGCAGCAGTATTCGGGGTCTCTTTACATATAAGACGAGCTCTAAGAAAAGGGCACTAACACTGCCGGTCACAGTTTGACAAAAAATAGTTGTTTAAAATTAAAACAAATCGCAAAAATAGGAATCTAACTAGATTTTCATGTCCGGAATTTACTTCACTGTCAGTGTCCTCGATTTTAGCATTGACCGGTTGTCCGCTGCCCATACGCGTCGCTATATAGCATTGGACGCATATTTGCCTTTATATGGCTGTGTGCTCTTTGATGAACGCAGGTTTTGTCAACATGCCTCAATGCAAATAAACCATCGCCTCTGACATTTTTGTGGGTTGTGCAAGGCGTACTTTCTAAGTACACATCGGGTACCAGGCTTCATGACGTATAGATTCTCTATAGACTTAAGTCTGGAAAACAACATTTGAGCGGATAATGGTAATTATGAAAAAAAGCGAACGAACAACAGAAAGAATGTCAAAGCAAACAGTATTGTATCTATTTTGAATACGCGTTGTTTGATTTGTTGAGTTTCCCTGCATAATTGGACACGAAGACCAAGAGGGTTTATCATAATTACACATGTTCTAATACGAACGTATGCTGGCCTAATCTACAACGGAGAAGCCAAGCGTATTTGTGTCAATGTAAGTTCCGGCGATAATGTTTATCCAGAGCAACATGTTGCAATCCGGTTTAGAAAGCGGGAATTTTGAAGTCTTGCATTGTTAGTTAGTGACAGTAAATAATGATACCAAAGACGCATGTAAAAGCTTTATTAACGTATGTATGATATGGGTTGATACATGTATGATGCACTGTAACGTCTCATAAGCATGACGTGTTTCGTCTTTACGGTGATTGTTACCGCATAAGCAAGATCCCGTCTATGCATAAACAAATACACACTTGCGCCGTATAGAAGTTACTAAAACATGTAATACAAGTTATATGGTGTGGGAAAGGATCGCAATTAAACTACGATTATGTTCATCTGTCCGTCTTTCGCTTGCTTTTTATGATACTCAATTTCCAATACTTACAAAACATCGCTTTGCTAAACAATACATCCTTTCACAGCAATTGTTTTTTTTGTCCGGCGGATTGTAGTTGTTTTTAGAAAATATTCGTTGGATGTAGAAAATAATTGCCCAAAAAGTATGTTTACACGGAAACCCAGTTCAGGTTTTGTCAGAACTATTGTTTCCGCTTTTGATATCGATCGCCAGTGCCTTAAGGATCAGGTTGAAAATGAGGTGTCCAGGTCTACAGGGTTTCTTTTTAAATGTTTAGATCTTGTGTGCTGCAGTTTTATTTCAGAAAAAAAACAAGTAAATTTACACTCGGCCTCTGGAACTAGAAAACAGAGACATTTTCATATTTTGACAAAGTTCTTGACTTTTATTTAAAACAGTATAGGTTCTGATTAGTGTTCGACAAAGTCTATGCGTCTTAACACATGCGTTCTAGACTCAAATTTGACATTTTAAAAATGGATATGTTTTACCAAGATCTCAAACGGCATTATTCACAAATACGATGGCGCGCATTATATCGTTTAAACGTAAAATGCACATGTTACTTAAGTTAAGGTTACCTGTTTCTAGTAATTCTTAAAATGAATGACTAGAGTAAATATAATTTGATCTGAAATTAAACGCAGAAAAAAAATATCTCTCGAATGTTCCCTAAAGTACAAGTAAAGGATTCCCTCAGACACAAATCATCAACATCCTCCTCCTCCTCTTCCTCCACATCTTCCTCCTCATCATCATCACCAGTATCATCATTCTCTTGACCGGTTCGATCGTTGGAGGGGGAATGAATGAACGACGACACAGAGATCCTCCGCTAGTCAGGTCTGTTGTTTTCTGGTGTGAGGAACTCATCCATGGGGAGGGAAGTCCACTCTTTCACATTGTCCATTGAGCTTTTATTCCGATGGCCTTGACGGCGACCAACCTCTAGTGTGCTATGGAGCTCTGTCTTGCAAATTGAGTCGTGCTTGGTGACGTGTCCAAATCGTTCGACGGTCGCGAAGTGGGGTTTGTGTGGGCCAACAAGTTCTGATGTCATGTTCCGGACGTACTCGTTGGTCTTGTTCTCGATGTAGGAGATACGGAGTAGTTAAGTTTCGGAGACACGTTTGTTCAAAGGTCTGTATCCTGCATTTTGGGTTCGCGTGAAAAGTCCAGATCTCGCAGCCGTACAGTAGGATGGAAACTACGATGGACTTGTTGGTGTTGTTCGTGATGTTCAACATGGTCTTCGACATCTCCGAGCTGACCTTATCCCGTATGCTCCTGCTCTTTCACAGAGTCTTTTGGCGAGGTCTTGGAGTTTGCTTCTGGTGCCACCCATGAGGTAAATTTTATCCGCAATTCTAAAATAAGAGATGGGTCTCCCACCGAGGCTGATTGAGGTGTGGTGATCATGGAGATTATCCTGCATTATCTGCTCACGGAAAAGGTTCAACAGGACAGAAAGAGCACAAATCTCTGACGGGCATCCACTGGTGTCCTGATGAAGTCACCCATCTGTAAATTTAGAAGTACTGCGCTGATTTCGTTGCCGTAGGGTTGTTGGATGACTTGCACAAGCCATTGGTCAATGTTGAACCCTCTCAGAACCTGCAATAGGCAATCATACCACACACGGTCAAAACAGTTTTACGTCGTTTCAGTTGTTGAAGAGCTCACATTGTTATTGCATGTGTTTTTTCAATGATGACACAGTTGAAGATCATTCCACTGTGCTTCTCCCTGCTCTGAATAGAGTCTGCTCTTCCCTAAGCAGTTCATGGGCTTTCCTTTCTAATCGGTTACGGATGATGTGTAGCATGACTTTGTTGGATGAGGCTGATGGTTGCGGTTATTCTGGCACATTGAAGTTGCCCGTCTTCGGAAGGGGGATTACCAGAGGCTTGATCAACACCTTGAGCCACTTCTTCTCCTCCAAGATCTTCTGGCATACTGTCGTAATCTCTGCATTTGCTGCCCCTCCTTCGTGCTTAATCAGCTCAGAAAAGACGTTGTTCACTCCCAAAGATTTTTCTGTGTTCAGAATGTGCACTGCCTCCTTCACCTTTGCCTTAAGTATGAACGGACTTACGTCATCCGCTTCTTTCTTCGGCTCGTTCTGAAGGAGAATGAGGTCTGGTCGAAGCGGGAATTTATAGTGGTCGCTGCAGTATTCAGTCCATCTGTTCAGGACTGCATTCTCGGTCAGGAGGTTTCCGTCAGCGTCAGCTATAATACTACTGGCCTTAAGCTGATTGGTCTTTGTGAGGGTCTTGAGTGTGCTTTAAGCCTTATTTCTGCTGCCTGTTGTCATCTCTGTGTCAGTGTTGTTGAATTGCTTCTCAATCCACTCCTCCTTGGCCTTGTTCAACTTCTTGATCTCTTCCTGGTAACTATTCTGCCCTTGACCCTTGGCTGGTGTACTTCCCATGCCTCAGCTCTGTCGCAGAGGTCCATGATCTCGGTCATCACCAATGGCTTGTTCTTCCTTTCCTATACCAATAACTTTGACGGCCGATGACATCAGGTCTTCGTTGATGTTTCTGGTGATGATGTCGATGCCACTCTAGGATGCCCTAAGATACCACTGAATATTTAACTGAATATTCAATCATTGTTTTAGATAAATGTTGACTAAAGAGCCTTATAAGTGCTAGCATTTTTATGTCGGCATTTGTTGATAGTGTGGTACCAATAAAATTATCACGTACACATTATTTTTTTTATAATAAACATAATTCTTTTATACCTAATGATAAAATATGACATTTCTGCAGTGAAATAACAGCAGTGAAAAGAACAAAATTGTTCTTTTCACCGGTGAAATGAACAAATTTTCGGAATTCCTTTTTCTATTTTTAGATTATCATATCAAGATGTACTTCCCTTGTTTATATCCTTGTTTATATTTGTGCTATGATAACGAGTCAAATAAAATCGATTATCCACCGAGTCCAACAAATTTTCTTTTTATTTTATGCTTTTTTACCGTTTATTTACATTGTAAAAGAGTTTAACTGAAGAATTCCCACTGGAATAATGACGTCATTTCGTCAACAAAATGACGTCATTTCAATGTATTGAGGCACGCCACGGGAGAGAGGGTCACTTTTCAGCGAAAGGGAAATTATAATTAATTATTTTCTTGAAAAAGTGCCATAAAAGAAACAGCTAATGTGTTCATGTCAGTGTAAGATCGTTTGTTATTTCACTCGTGATCATAGAAAAAAATAATATTTTCACTCGTGGCTGTGCCACTCGTAAAAATACATTTTCTATGGTCACTCGTGAAATAACAAACGATCTTACACTGACATGAACAAATATCATCTATTTATTACATAATGTAATAAAACAATAATTAAATCATAATATAATATAAACAATTATCGATAACAAAGGTTAACATAAAACAAATAAATATTTTCCTCTAAGCCTACGACAGCAAAATTGCTCTGAATTAAGGAAGTTTACAAAAGAAACAAGGTTACTCATTAACAAAATATACAAGACTTTCAAGCAAGGTCAGTTATCTACGTAATCCAAGTAATCAGTATCGTGCAGTCCACAATGCTTTCTTAAAACACTAGCATGTTTCCCAAATTTCTAGAACATTTTATAAACCAGATAAGTTGGTCACAACCAGATAATTAATCATAATTAATTTGGTAGAACGTTTCAAGAAAATTAGGAAACTTCGGGGTGTAGTTTAAATAAATAAAAACCGCAAAATGAACTCAATCACCCTGAAACAGTATTTCAGAGACTCCCTCGACTAGGTCGCCAGAGCGGGTTTCAGGTAAGACGTGTGCTATTATTTTATATGTCTCACACTTTAGATATTTACTTGTTGTTTTTATTATTTTATTCAGTACAGCTATTCAAATATAGAATTGATATTCGTTTGACAGGGAGTTTATTACAATTGTTATAATATAGTACTGTTAATCTTATAGGATTACTCGGCATGTAAATATTTATGTAAAATTAATTATTTAAACGCTGATTTATATAACAAATATAGTAAAAATAAATAACAAAATAATACAAATAAGTTTATATCGTTTTTATTGTCATTAACTTATATATTTTGGAATTGCTCTAAAATTAGTTCTAGTTTAAAACGCACCGCATGGCATTATAAACTGTGCATGCAAATTTATATATGTATTGTTTAAAAAAATATTATTCAAGGCGAGTTACGGTATTGTTTCAGAGAAATAAAACAGACTGCTTTAAATGATCTCACTTGTTTTCACCTCTAATAAGCCAATGAATACTTTAATATCGCTAAATTCCAATGAACCTAAGAACAATTGCACACGTTTCTCAAATGATCCCGGATTTCATATAGTTATTGAAAGATAGTAAAGCAGACGCCTTACAATAACATCCCTTTATGGACATTAATAGACACCAATGCTTTTCATCGTAAAATATCAAAACGAGAACAAAACAATTACTAAATTTAACCTCGGTGATGCACAACTAGATAAATAGCGCGCAATATTGCCTTGTGGGTATTCGTGGATAATTTGATTTCTGTGGTCTTTTACAAAGAGATTGGTGATACGAATTTACAAAGGAAGACTTGCATTCTTTAAACTTTCAACAAATTAACACATTTCCCCTGTGAAACGTAGGTTTCATTTTGATCTTTCTATTTCTAGAAGGCATGCACTCATCACAAAAGTGATGATCAAACACTTTATGATGGATATGTGTGTCGCGTCCTGAGAAAACTGGGCATATTGCATGTGCGTAAAGTGTCGTCCCAGATTAGCCTGTGCAGTCCGCACAGGCTAATCAGGGACAACACTTTCCGCCTAAACTGGATTTTTGCTAAGAAGAGACATCATTTAAACGAAAAATTCCATAAAAGCGGAAATTGTCGTCCCTGATTAGTCTGTGCGGACTGCACAGGCTAATCTGGAATGACAATTTACGCACAAGCATTATGCCCAGTTTTCTCATAAAGCGACTCATGTAAGGTATGGGTATTACCGTAAACCCCCGTACAACTATTCTATAACATGCATAAATGTATACTGTGCAATTGTATTTTTTAATGTAACACAATAAAGCTCAAGTCATGACCTGCTGTGGGGGGATCAATGATTTACCATCAATCGTTATGTGTTTGTTAACTTTATTCGCGTTTTATGTAAAAGATTGATAAAATATTCAATATGTCGAACAGCTTTTGTTGATACTCTTTAAGATACACGATCATTGTATAATCGACCAAGAAATATATAATATAATATCATATTACTTAAACAGTTTATAATTTTAAAAAAGTACATTACTCTGCGGCTAAATATTTTGTCGATTGTTAATTCTTTACTTTTTTATTTATTTTTACCACATTTATATAGCGCCCTTTTCATACAGTATGTGCGTTCAGAGGCGCGTCCTATTTTCCCTCTGATCACTTGGTGATAAGTCGTCCGTTAATATCTTGGCGCAGTATACAGCCACAGCACATTTGCTTATTTCCCTCACAGGTACCCATTTATACACCTGGGTGGAGAGGAGCAGATGTGGGATAAATTCCTTGCTCAGGAAAACTCCAGTGGTCAGGGCGGGATTCGAACCAGGGACCTCTCGATCTCTAAGCCAGCGTCCTACCATTAGACCACTGCTCCCACTAATTAAGTAGAATGTGCTTAATTACAGTATGAAAAGTTGTACATTGTAAGTACAATGGTGAAAAAATGGTGAAACATCACTAATATATTTAATTCATTTAAGGATCGTAATGTTCAAGAAATACGTTTCCATTTTGTTGGAAAATATGTGATAATTGCCGATCTGTGTGCATGCGAGTCTGATTTTAAATATGTATGTGCTTACGATACCGAACGGCGTTCTAATGAATGAACAATGTAGAATATATGTCCAAGTATCGTTGTGTGCAAGGACTGAGTGGTTACTTGAGTGCGTCGCTACGTATGATGAAGGTAATGGTGCGGCAAAATGCTTTTTTGATGTGAAATTAAGTCTGAAATTCTGGCCATTTTACACGATAGTATATCACTGAACTGGTGTCGATATGCAACACCTTTGTATTATTTGTGCTATTTGCCAAATAAGTCGCGTTCTGAGAAAACTGGACATAATGCATGTGCGTAAAATGTCGTCCCAGATTAGCTTGTCAGTCCGCAGGGACGACACTTTCCGCCTAAATTGGATTTTTGCTAAGAAGAGACTTCAAAAAAAAAATGTCATAAAAGCGGAAAGTGTCGTCCCTGATTAGCCTGTGCGGAATGCACAGGCTAATCTTGGACGACACTTTATGCATTGTGCCCAGTTTTCTCAGAACAAGGCTCATATGGCGAATGACTTACTAACGACGCGATGCGTCTTGTAATGCAGGCTGCACGGATAATAATAGATGCCTGAGAGTGCCAATTCGTCATTGCATCGCATACATACATGAATTGAGATGCAGAAATCAAAGAGCGTAAACATTGGTGACGCATATGTGTGGTACTGCTGATACATGAAGCTTTCTTAAACTAGGCTATTGCTTCTACGATTGGCGCTTTCCAACTTGGATTAGTTTGCACGCAAACTAGCGCTAAGCGAGAAAGTTTCAAGCCTGCACTGCACTGGATTACAACTAATATATAAAGGGACCATCCTTCGCCGCTTTTCCAAGGTGAAGTATTGGGCATGCACATTTGCCGTTTTGTACGCGTTGCCGCCATGCCAAACAGTGACGGATTACTATATAGGCGATCGATTAAGTCCGACTTCCGGATGAGCAGGGTCGGACCTGTTGCTCAGTTTTCAAGCGTCCTTCGCCGCTTTTCTAAACTTGAAATAAATGAAAATAAAATAGACCAATCATAAAATAAAATATCATTTACATATTTGAGCCTCGCTGTGGGAAAACGCGCCTTTGAACTAAAGAATTACAACGCGTCAAAGTGCATATCTGAGCGGTAAAGGGTAAACAAGTCATGCTTCTTTGGGTGGGGGGGGGCATTTCTGATTTTTGGTAAGAAAGAATTCCTTAAGGTAGCGCACCCGTAATGGCACCTTTCCAAATATAATCTAATGTATTATTTTCTTAATCAGCATCATTTCACTGAACTACATGCAACTTTTTAGGTAGGCTTTCCGTGCTTTAAAAAAAATATATACGAATTTTTTTTTCCACCCCCACGCTTGGCTTTTGTCCAGTTTATTTGCACCCCTGGGGTATATGAAAGTTCCATAATTCATCCAGATTTCCAAATATGGGCATGCAGTTGGTGTGTCTTCATATGCAGTAAAGGTGTTTAAAGTTTAAACAAGATGAAATAAGTATTCTTTTACAGACATTTATTTTTTATAACTTGTTATCTATGGAAGAGCGCCATGAAATGTAAGTGGTTTCAGCCAAGTAGAAATTGGGTTGGTTAAAAACAAAGTGTCATACATTCAAAATAGCTTCATTTAAGTTATATTTTGAACTTAGTTTTTATATATACACTATATACAGCAAAAATACCAAGAAATAGACAGATTTACCGTTTACTTTTTGAAATGAAAATAAAAATGCAACATGCATGATTCGTATTTTCAGCAGTAAATCACACAATTTAGCCATAACGTTGTTTTAATTTTAAACATTGAAGAATTTGCATAAAAAAATAACAATAAACATAGCTTATATGATATATTAAATCAAATTACGTTAGAAAAGAAATAAAACGCATCGCAAAAAGTATGCGACGTCTGCACGATTCGAACCTGCGCGGGAAGATCCCAAAAGATTTCTAGTCTATCGCCTTAACCACTCGGCCACGGCAACTTAACGTCAGTAGCCGCTTAAATTAGATATCCATAAGTAAACAGTTAAAAAGGCTCTTCAATCTTTAAAGAAATCGCGGGAAATCATTACGGGTGCGCTACCTTAAACGAAAAACAAAACATTAAAGCAAAGAGCGTCGTCCCTGATAAGTCTGTAGCGACTGCACAGGCTAATACGGTACGACACTTTTCGCATATGCATTAAGCCCCATTCTCACAACACTGTCGGGCCCACTCCGACCCTCGTTCCGACCGCCTGTTTTCAGTACACGTATGAAGACTCGATGGACTTGATCGCGCAGCTTCCGACAATGGCGGCCATCATCTACCGTTGCATTTGTTGATTAGAAAAAGCACATATTAAATGAGACGCGTTCTGAAAAAAAGGGGGTTTAATGCATGTGCGTAAAGTGTCGTCCCAGATTAGCCTGTGCAGTCCGCACAGGCTTATCTGGGACGACACTTTCCACTTTCATTGTATTTTTCGTTACAACGAAGTCTCCTCTTAGAGAAAATCCACTGTAGGCGGAAAATGTCGTCCCTGAATAGCCTATGTGGAGTACACATGCTGATCTGAGACGACACTTTATGAACATGCATTAAACCCCCTTTTCACAGAGCGAGGCTCAAATAGTAATGAAGGGAATGTGTGTAGGCTTGAGTTTGATATTGACTGTTTCACAAATACAAAAAATGTTACATTCTTAGTATAACTCCATTCGATATCAATAAATGATCCGCATTGTTTGTAAATTCATTTAACATGACTTTCCAGAACAGTTATTAATAAACTTAATTAACCCCCCAAAATGTGATTTTAAGTCAATGTTATAACTATGGAGGATTTAAAACAAATTTAATGCTCACGTTAGTACATTAAATATTGGTTTCACAAACGTGTTTATTCAAGATGAGTGTTTATTTAAAGGTGCACTGTAAATACACACACGCTGTGCTTTTTTCCTGATAATACTATTCGACAGAAGGTTAAATGCAATTTTATATTTTTAAGTGAAATAATTGTTTTTACTTATCTAGATAGTCGCAGTTGTTCTCGTCAAGGTATTCGTAGTAGCAGTAAATACTTTAAACAGTTAATTGTTTGCTCAAATGGTAGGTCACATACAGAAACAATTAAATGTACACATGCACAGTTACTGCTTACTTTAGGAAGCACGTTTTACTTACTTTTTATTTTATTTAAACAATATGATTTAAGTCATATTTCCAGTTTGCTAAATCGCTCGATTCTCCTTTTTTTCTTATTTTTATTGTAAAGTTACTTTAAAAGAATAAAAATCGATAATGTAAGCTCTCGGTGAATGAGCCATATAATTGTTGTTCAATCTCTTTTACTAATTTCACTTTCGATTTACTTCAAAACAACAAAAAAGCTCTCGTTTGAATCGGTAGCAAAATACCCAGCAAACTGTACCGGGCCACAAAACTTGATAGTAGACCACAAAACTATATAGTAGACCACAAAACTTGATAGTAGACCACAAAACTTGATAGTAGACCACAAAACTATATAGTAGACCACAAAACTTGATAGTAGATCACAAAACTTGATAGTAGACCACAAAACTTGATAGTAGACCACAAAACTTGATAGTAGACCACAAAACAACGCTATCTTTGATAATTATAATCAATGTTATAAAATTCCATATTTTTATGACAAACATAAAATAATGAGACTTTAAAAAGTGATGTAGAATTATAATCCACAATACTTAAATAATCGAAACTAAATAACGATTCATAACTTGACGAACGTATGATATAAAATGTATCATATTTACAAATGTATAAGCAAAACGTTCACAACATTTAAATTAACAATTTTACAAAACAAATGTAGATAAAATTTGACGTTATAAATATATATGTATTATAAAAATAAACGTGTAAAAGAGTAATTAAAATATGAAGAAAACAAAACATTCCACACAAAAATACAATTAAACAAGAGCTGTGTTTGTCAGAAACACAATGTCCCCTACTGCGCCGCTTTGAAATAAAATTTCTATTTATCATTTGGCAGGTATAGAAATTATCTCCCTTTAAAGCTTGGTACTTCCCTTGGATTATGTTTTTTGACCTTTGACCTTGCAGGATGACCTTGACATTGAACTTTCAACACTCAAAATGTGCAGCTCCATGAGATACACATGCATGCCAAATATCAAGTTCCTATCTTCAATATTGCAAAAGTTATTACCAAACTTTAACCAATGTTAAAGTTTTGGGACAGACAGAATGACAGACAGGCCAAAAACAATATACCCCCTCTTCTTCGAAGAAGGGGGCATAAAAATAACACATTTAAGTTACAAAATTTTAAGCCCCTCCTATTTTACCGAAAGTCGAAAAAATAAGTTTTTGATTGATGTTAGGCAAAACCCTCTGGAGGGTCAGTGTAAAAGATAGAGAGGGGGTTATGTCAGTATCCGTGACATAAGACTTGTCATATGAGTGTTCTGAGAAAACTGGGCATAATGCATGTGCGTAAAGTGTCGTCCCAGATTAGCATGTGCAGTCCGCACAGGCTAATCAGGGACGACACTTTCCGCTTTTATGACATTTTTCGTTTAAATGAAGTCTCTTCTTAGCAAAAACACAATAAAAGCGGAAAGTGTCGTCCCTGATAAGCCTGTGCGGACTGCACAGGCTAATCTGGGACGACACTTTACGCACATGCATTATGCCCAATTTTCTCAGAACACGACACATATACACAATGATGATGATATCCGGTAGTCTTAGTGGGATGATTGGTGATTCAACAAAATTAAATAACTAATGACGAAATTATCATCAAACACATTTGACAGAGTGAGGATTATGACGTCATGGCAAGATTCGGATTGCGTTATATCGATCGACGGGAAGTCGTGTGCATGATGACGACCGCTCCCATATTCCAACATTTATGTCGGGAAGTCCTTCTTGTACATCATGCCGACCGCGCCGATATACCGACAGTTTTGGTCAGTTATGTCCATTTGGCTAAATCTAAACTGCATTGCTGTGTTGCTCCACTGAGCGCGTTTTTATAAACAATTTTAGCACCACTGTTTGGCCATGGAACGGAATCTCACATAGAATTATACATACACAATTAAATGTTAAAACTGATCTTGAATATAATTTATGATGTGTTTTGAATGTGAAGTCAGTCAAATTCCTCGGATACATGCATGGTATGTGGTAACCGAGCTGTTTATAATATCTCGGAATGCGACTGTTTTTCATGTCATGTCTCTTCAGTTCGTATCGAAGCCTGATCACGTGACCTCTACGTCATCATGTGCGTCATAATGGTGCCCAAATAGAACCACTCGTTATCACGAGGGGGCCTGTAAACCTGAAGTTCTACTTTGGGTTTGAGGACTTGCCTACCACCGTTACTGAACATGGCGTAAATAACCTGTTGATCAGTACTGATGAGGCGGTCAGATATAAAATAGTCCACGGCCTGTTTGAACTGTTTTTCATGCTGTATTATCACACTCTTTTCGCCTAAAAATAGTCCGCCACCAACCCAAACCATATTTTCCTTGAAAATATCTTCTACCGGTGTAGACATTGAAAGGGATGCGTTGATCAAACCCATCGCTATTTTCTTGTCATCAAAGCCATTCGGCACTGTCATGTAGAATTTGGACTCCAGACGACTTTCTCTTAGATATCCGACATCGACCCACGCAAAATATTTTGTTTTGAAATAGTTATCTCGCGCCGCGCGTGCCATGACGTCATACTTGGCAAGCTGTGCGCATGCGTACGCAGAATTGACCGTATTTGGAAGATGTTTCGGATAGCCCGAGGAGGTAAAAATATCCTCAATTTGATCTTGAAGTTTGAAAGCCCACGAAGAGTTTCTGTTCATGAGAATAATGCGAACATTCTCCATTGATTTATTGTGCTGTTCCTTCATATGACTCGCAAACCGTTCCGAGTCAGTGAACACCACCAGGGGATTTTGAATATGCATGAGTGACCTTGACCACAGGTAGTACTTCGTGCGCGTGAAGTAGTTGCCAGGCGACCCCTTTTCAAAGGGGCCGATGTCGAAGAAAGCGGTGACCACGGTAAGATCGTGACCTGCAGATACAGTCGTGCGATTCGGGGTGAAGAACACTCTTGCATCCAACACGCTCTGAAATGTGAGGTTAAAAATACATTAATTTATTAAATGTACCGTAGATCTTTTTTTAGCAGCTGAGCAAATCCATGGAAACATGCATTTAGTTTTAGACAGATACATTTAATTTTCTGTTGAATAACATACCGGTAATTAATATTTCGGTAGAATGGTTTAAAGAAACTATGCGTTTCCTCAATGTGACATTTCCAGAAATTAGTTTGTTGATGGTTAAATGTGTCGTGTTCTGAGGAAACTGGGCATGATGCTTGTGTGTAAATTGCCATCCCAGATTAGCCTGTGCAGTCCGCACAGGCTAATCCGGGACGACACGTTCCACCTAAACTGGATTTTCGCAAAGAAGAGACATCATTTAAACGGAAAAAAAAACGGAAATTGTCGTCCCTGATTAGCCTGTGCGGACTGCACGGGCTAATCTGGGATGACAATTTTCGCACAAGCATTATGCCCAGTTTTCTCAGAACACGACACAAATTATCATAAAACTGCAGACATGGGATTGATCAAGACTTTCTTTAATCAGCCATGCAGTGCAACAGATTTAAAACAAAAATTATGATCTATTGAGCAATAGTCTCTTGTTCAAGTGCCAAAGTTGTTTAAAATCAATATTCATCACTTGATATTAGCATTTCAATTGCATACGTTAACACCATAAATAACGAGTATACATATTAGTTGGTTTATGTAACGGAATTAAAATCAGACATACTAATGAAAAGTGGAAATGTCAGGTATCCATGGAATCAATTGATAAGTCGATATGAGCGTTATTATTGAGTTTGTTTGTAGTGCTGATCATTAAAGGTATCAAGAGAAAAGACAACAAACAGGTGATTCTGTGCTGTTCTGTTAAAGTGGCGGGTTTCATCTCAATACACTGTCTCGCTCTGGGAAACCGGGCTTAATGAATGTGCGTCAAGTGTCGTCCCAGATTAGCCTATAAAGTCCGCACAGGCTTATTACGGACGAAACTTCCCATCTAAGCTGGAAAAGACTTCCATTAAACGAAAATGCTATACAAAAGGAAAAGCGCACGGACTGCACAGGCTTATCTGGGACGACACTTTACGTACAGCATTAAGCTCAGTTTTGCCAGAGCGAGGCTTACATATTCGATTGATATAAGACAACTATGTTATATACTGTATATAATCAATACTAATTAATATTACATGCTGTAATCAATTATTGACTCCCTGAGTTGGGCGTTATATTGTCGTCGATAGATTCTAGTCACTTATTTTGACCTTGTGCACTTGTGTGCAGATACACCTTATTCGAAACTTATTAAATCTCTATAGTACAAACAACATTTTCACTTTTATATGCACTTGTGTCGCGTGAATATTCACCCATAGACAAAGGAGTTAAGGCCACTTGAATTTGAATGATCCCGTGCATTAAGGTTATTATTGTTTTTACCTCATGAACATTAGCGGGAATTGCCTCGGGGTGTAGAGGGAGTGGGCGCCAACGGCGTGCGCCCTCTCTAAAATAGGCTACGGTTCGATTTCACGCCTACTTATTTCAATTACTTAGCATATGTAACTTTCTGGTGAACGTACTTCGTTACTTCCGCTAAAAAAAATCGCTTTGTACGAAACACAACACACAAACGCAATCTGATAGCTTTCCACAAACCAAACATTCATAATTCCTCACGCTAACACGTGAACGTTTTCTACCTCAGACTTCCGGATGGCGATGCCTGGGTCCGGCTCGAAGAAAGTCTTCTGTAGGAAGAGGGAGAGGCAGGCGGCGGCGAGCAGGATCCGCAGCAGACGCTTGTCGTTCGTGTGCAGACAACGCGTGTTCAGGGAGCTAAGACCCGTCATGTCTACAAGAGGAAGACAGATGCGCCTTTATAAACTGCAAACTGCATACGCGGTTTAATAAACCAGTTTACTCTATTTGAGCCGCGCTCTGGGAAAACCGGTCTTAATGCAGTCCGCACAGGCTAATCATGGGACGACAGTTTCCTGTTTTACGATATTTTACGTTTAAAGGAAGTCTGTTGTAAACGAAAATCCAGTTTAGGCGAAACATTTTCTCAGGGCGAGGCTTATCTCTTTAAACTAGTTTAAACAATGTGCCCCAGTATATAATTTGAGTTTTGCAGTCCGCACATGCGACTCTGGGACGACACTTTACCCACATGCATAACGCCTAGTTTTCCCAGAGCCCGACTCAATTCCATACTTTGTTCAGATCAGGACGGCTAATTCTGAAGTTCAATTTCGCTTGAAGTTCGCTTACTTTTCTACATTTGAAAGCATTTATAAGTTAAAACTTGTTTTTGACAACATAAGTTGTAACGTAACGTTGGTAGAATATGCAACCGAATGATAAACGTATCCCAATAAAGTACTACAAAAACGGATTCCGGTGGCTTAAGGCAGCGTTAACACACAAGTATTATATTGATGTTTTTTTTTTAAGTTGACTACTGTAAAATAGTTTATATTAGCCGGAATGATAGTTCGTTGCATTTCAAACAATAACTTTCGAATTATGGAAAACAAATAAGAATGTGCGTCGGTCATTATCCAAGCGAAAATTAATGTCCCACGAATAGTTATCATTTTAAAGTATTTAACATTTATAAATAATGAAGTATCTATGGAAACCCACTTTGTTACTTCACACAGAAAATAACTAGGCGTACTGACCTCTCCTACCAGTTTCTCGCCGCATAACCGAAATGCATTAATCGAACAATATCCAAAAAGTCGTTTCGATCAACCATAAGAACCAATCTTGTGTATGACTCTCTATATATAACATTGTCACTGATTGCGCCATTCAGATCGGGGATTAAACAATCGAACAAACAATCAAACAATAACTTTGTTTGGGTCATGTCTGGACCCGACTGCACTTCCGTAACCTAGTTTACACGACCGATAACCGATCAATGCAAACCCAATAATCTGTATGTGCAAATAAAGAGATTTTACGAAAGGTTTAGGATTTCTTAAAAGATTAAAAAGGTATTTTGTGAAGTTATTCCGTTAAACAAAACATATGTCAGGAATTAACAGACTCCGATCATATATTTACACTGCTAATCCTTTACAAAAGTCTAACTGATAATTGTATAACAGGTGTTTATTGCACTTCATCTGACGTCTTATATCTGCAGCCATCATTCATTGATAAAAATAAAATCTTCATCATAAAACTTTATCATCAGCATCAACAGCAGCAGCATGATCATTATTACCACCACCATCATCAGTGTAACCGCCATTGTCATTGATGTAAGTTTTTTACTCACTATAATGCACACGTCTTGATTTGATAATTTAGAAATCCTATAAGGCGAGAATATTTTTGTGTTATAATTTACCCGACCGACCGACCCTAATGTTTCGTGCTAACACTTAATTTTTGTTAGGTATCGCATCTTAAGTTTTTGATCATTTGTATCGCGTTCTGAGAAAACTGGGCATAATGCTTGTGCGTAAATTGTCATCCCATATTAGCCTGTGCAGTCCGCACAGGCTAATCAGGGACGACAATTTCCGCTTTTATGGAATTTTTCGTTTAAACGATGTCTCTTCTTAGCGAAAATCCAGTTTAGGCGGAAAGTGTCGTCCCGGATTAGCTTGTGCAGACTGCACTGATCTGGGACGACACTTTACGCACAAGCATTATGCCCAGTTTTCTCAGAACATGACCATTTTGCTGCATTCGATCATATTCGTTATATTAACGATTACATATAAAGAAAGAAATGTTGTAATGCAATATGCGCGTCGTCAATCCCGGTACAGAGTACAGCAAAGTGCAAAGTGTAATGTATTAGCCGTTTTATTTTACTTATGGCAGTTTATGATAATGGGCATTTATGCGAAACATTATATTAGTCGCGTTCTGAGAAAACTGGGCATAATGCATGTGCGTAAAGTGTCGTCCCAAATTAGCCTGTGCAGTCCGCACATGCTCATCAGGGACGACACTTTCCGCCTAAACTGGATCTTCGCTAAGAAGAGACTTTCTTGAAACGAAAAATGTCATAAAAGCGAAAAGTGTCGTCCCTGATTAGCCTGTGCGGACTGCACAGGATAATCTGGAACGACACTTCACGCACATACATAATGCCTAGTTCTCTCAGAACGCGACTCGTATCACGAAAAGTAACTCGGTAAGATGGAACAAGAAACAAGACTCGTCGTCCTGTTACCCTCATAAATAGTTTAATCTGTTTGTTTAAGGTCAACCAATTGAGCTTCGCTCTGTGAAAAGGGGTTTAAATGCATTTGCGTAAACTGTCGTCCCATATTAGCCTGTGCAGTCTGCACAGTCTAATCAGGGACGATACTGTCCGCCTAAATTAGATTTTTGCTAAGAATATACTTTCTTTAAACGTAAAATAGTATACAGCGGAAAGTGTCGTCCCTGATTAGCCTGTGCGGACTGTACAGGCTAAACCGTGACGACACTTTACGCACATGCATTAAACCACCTTTTCACAGAGCGAGACTCAGTTAATCTTACGTGTGCTCAGGTATAAGCAAACTTACTGGCTAATAGTTAAAAAAAGTAAAAGTTCCTTAATGGTATTAATACTTCGCCATTTTTTACAGCTTTACCTACCCCGTAACCCCACACACGTCGTTCGAGAAACATTAAAGGGACTTGTTCACGGAGGTTTTAAAGCCATTAAATGCATCGGCTTCATACACTAAGGTATTTGGATTAATTAAAAAATGATTATAATTTAAAGAAAAATAAAAGAAAAAAATGTCCACGCCGAGATTCGTACTCGCCAACCACTCGGTAATTAAGTCTTCACGTTCTTGCGGTGTACTTAAACCCATTTATGCCTAGCGTCGAGAAAAAAGGCCTTGGCAAACAGCGTAGACCCAGATGAGACCATGAGGGTCTGCGCTGTTTGCTTATTATTTTTTTGTAAGAAATATTCTAAATATAGAAATAAATATACTAGACATCCCTAATTTTGGAAATAAATTGAACCCATTTAGAGGGATGGGAGAGTCCACTAGGCATAAATGGGTTAACGCCTTGTTAGTGATACACGTACTTTTCAAATTTTCGATCAACTGCGTTTCTTCAAAGCACTTCGTCTGATGATAATCTTACCGATATTACTTTTCTTAGTCATACTTTTGCCAATAAAATTCATTTGACTTGACTTGAGTCATTAGTGAGGATTTGATTTTGTGTATATCATGTATAATAACTTCTCGTTTTAATCAATGACAAACATGTTGAAAATTGTAATTTTGCCAATCTGTGCACAGGTCCCTTTAATCCCCGGACGATTCTTGTATTAAAGAAAGAAATGTAAGAGCTGTGCTTAAAAGATAGTAAATACACTCGCGTTCGATATTTACGGTTTACTTTTGAGATTTTAATCTCTTTTTCGCACAAACCTGCGAAGAATGTCGGGTCAATGCGAAAATCGATACTCAGTTTATTTTGCAAAACCGTCAAAATTATAGGTCTATCGATTTGAAATCAAGCCACGCGTGATTTAGCAATTTCAATGGTGTTCAATTTACAAAACCGGCGGTGACTTTTCAATTTTGAAAAATCAACAGTCAAATAATATTAGAGATCTGCTCAAACCTGGACAATTTTTATTCTACGCATTACATTTTAAGTTTTAACAACATGACTTCAAATGCTGACAAAGATTTTTTTTTTTCGATTTATAGTTTTTATCTACCAATAAAGTACTTTACGTCGTACTAATGCGTTACTTTAATAAAGCGCGGACTAACCCTCTCGTGGTTTATATCAGACCCACACTAACGTATTGGTTGATACATCGCGCGGACTAACCCTCTCGGGGTTTATATCAGAACCACACTAACGTATTGGTTGATACATCGCAAATTGCTTTTCCTTATCAAACAGCACAAAGGCAACGAATAATTGTCTGGCTTTGAATTTCATTAATATTCCTTTCACAAAGCTATCAGTGAAGGTATACTACACATCAGGGACGACACTGTAATGGTATTTTTCGTTTAAAGGAAGTCTTTTCTTAGCAAAAATACGGTCAATGCTGCCAGTGTCGTCCCTGCTTAGCCTGTGCTGACTGACGACAATTTACGCACATGGACAAATCCCGGTTTACCCAGAACGAGGCTCAATTATTGACGTGGAATCAGTTGCATCCGATATGATTTGCTGAGTCTATACCAGAAAACTAGGGCTCAGTTCAAAATCGAGCGGATTTACGACAAGGAATCACCAGTTTAAACTTCCTGTTTGAAATCCGTATTTTGGCATCCGTCCACCGCTTTCTTTAGTTGGCATCGGACCAAGCTACACATCTTTAATTCGTTAAAACATTCGATACATATTTATATTGTTGGTTAATGAATTGTGTAACTGTATTATACTTGTGAGTGCAAGATTTAACATTATATTGATATTGTCACAGACGCAGTATTTGTAAAGCTTTGGTCGCGAATATTGAGCTATTGTTATGGGCAGTATGGATCCATATTGTTTAAACTATATTGCATACAAACATGTTACATAATACGCATTTCTACATGGAAAACGTATTAAAAGAAGCATGGAATTAATCCAACGTATTATTCATAGTATATTTCCTACTTGTGCGTGTAATATACTTTGATGTTGCGAAGGACATGTTATATAGTGTTAACTTCATTTGCATAGCTGTGAAATTATGGTTTTATGATATAAAAACAGAGTATAGTTCTCTATCTATTTAATATATGAACCTCGTTCTGCGAACGTGGCGTTTAATGCATGTTCGTAAAGTGTCATCCCAGATTAGCACGTGCAGTCCGCACAGGCTTATAAGGGACGATCCTTTCCTCCTAAACTTGATTTTCGGTAAGAATAGACTTCCTTTAAACGAAAAATTCCATAAAAGCGGAAAGAGTCGTCCTGATTAGCCTGTGCGAACTGCACAGGCTAATCTGAGACGACACTTTACGCAAATGCATTTAGCCCCGTTTTCTCAGAGCGAGATTGATATGTGTACCCGTATATAAAAGTACTGTATGTAGAACAAGACACACTGGCGTACCTCGGGTTGCAGGGTTCTCTGTTTCCGGTTGCTGGAGACCGTTCCGTCGGCAACCAAGTTTCCTGGAGCACCAAATGGCCGTAGAGCGGATCCTACTAAGCGGCATTTTTACTCGTGGAACGCCATTGTAGTCTCCCCGTGGAACAACACCGGACACACAGCATTAGTACGACACCAATATTGACAGAAATCCGCAGGTTAACTTAATTATTAATTTACAAACTTCCTAAGAAACGTGCAACATGAATCCTTTATCTTTCACCGCGATATTTACATGCACGTATCATATTTATAGTAAACACGTCTCCGGCGTTTCGAAATCAAAATATGTATTTCCGAAAACAAAATATTCTATGTAAACTTGGCGTTAAATCGCGACCGATTGTGTTTATTTCATGTGACAAATGCGTACACAGTCCTTGAATGGAATCCTACATGCGAAATCTAATGTAAACATTCTGTAAGAGCGATCGATCTATCGCAATCGATCTGGGTGTAAACGGGTCGCCGATATTGGCTATTTACCTAGATTGCATTTTAGTTGAGACCGGTCGATATCCGGCAATACGGGTCTGTAATCGCGTAAATTATTTATTTGCGCAGTATGTAGAGGAGCTACCCTGTCCACTTTAAAGTCTTGCAAGGTGTCGTGGTCTCATAAGCGGATTGTGTGGATGCAACGGCTGGTCTGGAGCTACGCTGACCGCACATGGCATAAGACCCATATTCGAATGTCGCGGTTCATACAAAGGTATTGCAAGGTGATTTCTTTTTTTTATTTGCTTTTGGGTTTATTTCGCAATAAAGCGAAACTAATCGCTCGTGTTTTTGCGGTTACAATTGTATTTACATAGAAGCGGTATAAGGCTGGTCGTCATACGATGTTCATAGTTACTATTTGTTTTATAGTTTCGTATGTCGAGGTTTCTTCACGCATCTTTCGCAATACCAGATCGAGCTTTATTTTAGACCGTACGAGACCCAAATGCATAATGTTCAACAGGTTCATAGTTATGTCCGTATTTAGCACGATGAAAGCTTCAGTGGGCGGCTTCATCATACAGCTTGTATGTCCGTCTGTCCGCACGTACGTTAAGAAAAAGATTATCATCGTTTTAAACAATGCCACATTGCTCACCGCTCTGAGTGGAATAACTACTTCGACCTCAAATGTGTCGCGTTCTGAGAAAACTGGGCATAATGCATGTGCGTAAAGTGTCGTCCCAGATAAGCCTGTGCAGTCCGCACAGGCTAATCAGGGACGACACCTTCCGCCTAAATTGGATTTTTGCTAAGAAGAGACTTCATTTAAACGAAAAATGTCATAATTTTTAAGCGGAAAGTGTCGTCCCTGATTAGCCTGTGCGGACTGCACAGGCTAATCTGGGACGACACTTTTCGCACATTCATTATGCCCAGTTTTCTCATAACACGACTACAATGGATAAACAGGACACGTTAGTTAATACAATCTCAAGCATCGAAATGATCGCATTTTTCTACCGTTGGACAAACTGTAAAACCAGTTATAGTCGTTGGTATAGCGTTTTTTTTAATGATTTTTGTGGACACTGAAATTCGGTTGAAATAAAATTGAGGAAATTGCGTCGGTCACTTTCCGATTAGTTTGTGTTAAATTCGTGGATCGTAAACGAAAATTAATGTCCCACGATGAAAACTCGTATTGCAGTACTTCAGTCATAAAACTGACGTAATATACAACCCGTCAGTAGCAGATATGTCACCTTATTTTGCATACCAAATTATTTAAATTGCGAACATAGCAAACTGTTATTACTGACATGAATCATATCGAACTAATTATAAAATTAGACTGCTGGACATGCATACAAAATCAACAAACCCTGAGGGCTGGGGCAACGCTGGTATGATTGGACGTTAACAAACCAGGTTTAACAGATCAATCAGACTGGCATAGACACATCATGACATTTATGGACATATATTGAGCCGCATTTTGGGAAAATTGGGCTTTATGCATGTGCATAAAGTGCCGTCCCAGATTAGCCTGTGCAGTCCACATAGGCTTATCAGGGACGACCCTTTCCGCATAAACTGGATTTTCGTCAAGAAGAGACTATCTTTAAACAAACAAATCCATATAAGCGGAAAGTGTCTTCCCTGATTACCCCGTGTTGACTGCACAGGCTTATCTAGGATGACACTTAACGCACATGCATTAAGCCCAGTTTTTACAGAATGAAGCTCTTTTATTTAACTGTACATTCAGAGTGAAGCTTAAAAAATTTGAGCTTTATTTCGCGAACGCTATTTTGTATTAAAGTTAACCTATTCAGTAAACGTCCTGAATTAACAATCTAACAATCGTGGCTGCATGAGAAGCTTATATATCATATCAAACTGGCAGAATTCATATAAACCACGTCATGCGAAAATGGGTCTTATGCCACCATATGTGGCCAGTGAAGCTCAGGACCAGCCTGTGTATTTGCAAAGTCTAGTCAGGAAATACACTGTTCGCCAATGAGACCATAAAACCTCACTGTGAAAAATGCACAGGCTAGCCTGTCTGCGTATTGCAAAAGAACCATTTTCAAATGACACTGCTCACGTTAAACATGTATATGTCTAATGAGATATGCAATTCAAATTTATTTGTTTGAAGTGCCCACTTTCAAATAGGTTGTGTAATTTCAAACATAGTTGTTTAAAAGTGTCGTGTTCTGAGAAAACTGGGCATAATGCTTGTGCGTAAATTGTCATCCCAGATTAGCCTGTGCAGTCCGCACAGGCTAATCAGAGACGACAATTTCCGCTTTTGTGGAATTTTTCGTTTAAATGATGTCTCTTCTTAGCGAAAATCCAGTTTAGGTGGAAAGTGTCGTCCATGATTAGCCTGTGCGGACTGCACAGGCTAATCTGGGACGACACTTTAAGCACAAGCATTTTGTCCAGTTTTCTCAGAACACGACACAAGTTGTGTGCTTAATAACTTTTGAAAAGATGTCTACTTTAGTTTTTGAAAGTATAAATACCAACCATATTTTTAAGTCATCATGTAAATCATCAATCTCAAATGAGCCACGCTCTGGAAAAAATGGGGTTCATACATGTGTGAAAAGTGTCGTCCAAAATTAGCCTGTGCAGTCCACAAAAGCTAATCAGGGACAATACTTTCCGCTTTTTTAGATTTTTTGTTTTAAAGAAGTCTCTTCTAAACGAAAATTTATATATTTTGTTCAATGTAGGCAGAAATTGTTTTCCCTGATTAGCCTGCGAGGACTGCACAGGCTAGTCTGGGTTGACACTTTACGCACATGCATAAAGCTAGGTTTTCCCAGAGTGAGGCTCATTTTCAAAGAATAGAAAATAAAACTACACAGAAAAGACAAGATTTTATTGAGAGAAATAACATGCCACTTTGATAAAATAGCAAGTTAGCCGAACAATGAAGTCATATCTTCAGATGCTAAATGAATTTTCTAAATTGTCATAATGTTGATAGTTGTTTCAAAGACGTATAATTTTTGACATATTAATGTGACAAATTTACATGCTCTCATTTCATATTTATCAGTTTAATTAAACATGTGGCACTTACTTACATAATGAATATATATATTTCAACATCATAACTGAAGCACATGATAATTTGAAAGAAACACACATCATTTTCATGTACAATTGTTATATACAGCACAAAATAAATAAATGTACAGTCTGTACGACACAACACTGAGCTGAATAAATTGATGACATGAATGACAGGCATACTCACGGAGATATTCATGGAAATATGAATGAGCCTCGCTCTGGGAAAACGGGGCTTACTGCATGTGCGTAATGTGTTGTCCCAGTGCACTCAGGCTAATCCAGGACCACTCTTTTCACTTTCATGTAATTTTCAATTGAAAGAAGGTCACTTCTAAACAAAGGTCCAGTCTAGTCAAACAGTTTCATCCCTGATTAGCCTGTGCAAACTGCATTCTACTCTGGGACGACACTTCAAGCACATGCACCCCTGTTTTCCCAGAGCAAGGCTCAAATGTTAATAATGTAAATCACACGTCAGTATAACTACATGTAGCATATGCAGCTATGAGATTTATAGAATGTGTCGTGTTCTGAGAAAACTGGCCATAATGCTTGTGCGTAAATTGTCATCTCAGATAAGCCTGTGCAGTCCGCACAGGCTAATCAGGGACGACAATTATCGCTTGAATGGAATTTTTCTTTTAAATGATGTCTCTTCTAAGCAAAAATCCAGTTTAGGCGGAAAGTATCGTCCCGGATTAGCCTGTGCGGACTGCACAGGCTAATCTGGGATGACACTTTACGCATATGCATTTTGCCCAGTTTTCTCAGAACACGACTCATTTATCAATAGTACACTACTGAACGTGCAGAAAGGGGTGATCTTACGATAACATCTCAACATAACACAATCTGACCTAAATCTTCTGTTATATGAATTCGCTCTAGAAAAGAAACGCATGTCCATATGAACAGTCTTGTTTATTAATTCAAGGGGTTGGCTAATAACTGTTTAGAAAACGTGTATGAATTGGTCATGTCAAAACCATATCTTGGTACAAGGACTGCTGGGAAATAAATGATCATAGCAACAAGGGTAACCATAGCAACCACAGTAACCAAAGCAACCAGGGTAATCATAGCAACCAGGGTTACCATAGCAACCAGAGTACCCGTAGCAACCAGAGTACCCATAGCAACCAGGGTAACCATAGCAACCAGGGTAACCAAAGCAACCAGGGTAACCATAGCAACCAGGGTAACCATAGCAACCAGAGTACCCATAGCAACTGGGGTAACCATATTAACCAGGGTTACCATAGCAAGCAGGGAGGACTACAACCACGGAGGACTACAAGGCTATGGAAATGTGAAAATGGAGTGTAGTAGTTTAAACCGTAGTTGAAACATTATAAACACATTATATGAAACTGAACCTCGAATAAGCCATGTTTGAATGTATTATGAAACCCAGATATCCGTACTGCTGTAAGAATTAAAATAGCAATTAGATTGTTATGCTTAGCATTTGTGAACAATGACATTTTACACTGAAATGAAATTATGATAGTTGACTACTTGGTATCAGACACTTGTTAAATGTACATTAACAGTCATTTGAAACATCACAATAATGTAGATCAAGTACAGGCTTTGCTACACATGAAAACAATAGCATACAAGTCCAAGGAAAAGTGCAGATGACCTGGTTTACTGTAACTGACACTTTTTGAGAGGGATCACGAGTGTGGTTTACAAAGCTACTCTTGTAACTCTTCCAGTGGAATGTGATGTAAGGGTCCTCTCCCATTAAGCATGCTTTAACATGGAGGAAACTTGAGAATAGTTCATGTGTGTCGTGTTCTGAGAAAACTGGGCAAAATGCATGTGCGAAAAGTGTCGTCCCAGATTAGCCTGTGCAGTCCGCAATGAAAGGTTTCCTTTGAAGGAAGTCTCTTCTAAATGAAAATCCAGTCTAGGCAGAGAGTGTTGTCCCTGTTTAGCCTGTGCAGTCTGGGATCACACTTGACGCACATGCATTAAGCACGTTTTACCCACACCAAGGCATATTCGATCTTTTTCACACTCAAGTTCATCACAGCTGCACAAAAACAAACAGTGAGATTTTCAATTAAACTATGACAAAAATGAGTCAGTGCATCGGTTCATTAAATGACAAATAAATGCACAAATTATCAGGCAGATACAATACGAAACTATGATCCAGTAATCAAAGCATAATAAATTCTCAGGTGACAACATACTTTACAACAACAAATAAAAAACATGCAACATATTCAAAAATTAAATTATCACATAATTGACAAATTGAATTTCCTTGGATAAATGTGTCGTGTTCTGGGAAAACTGGGCAAAATGCATGTGCGTAAAGTGTCGTCCCAGATTAGCCTGTGCAGTACGCACAGGCTAATCAGGGACGACACTTTCTGCCTAAATTGGATTTTTGCTAAGAAGAGACATCATTTAGACGAAAAATTTCATAAAAGCGGAAAGTGTCGTCCCTGATTAGCCTGTGCGGACTGCACAGGCTTATCTGGAACGACACTTTACGCACATGCATTTTGCCCAGTTTTCTCAGAACACGCCATAAATACATAAATTAAGCCAATAGCAAATGTACACAACATTTTGAAATGGTACATGTGATTCAAACACCAATCTTTACAGAATAACAAAGATGATGCTGTAAGTCTTCAAGCCCTGTTTTAAAGCCCTGCAAGGCAAGAATGTCTCATACATTCCCTGCTTTTACACCCTGCGGTGCAGCACTTCATTATTCACACACTTCCCACTGTTGATGTTCATCCATCAAATGGATTACTGGATCATTTCCTACTGAAGGCAGACCACTGGGCTGTATGTGTGGGCGGCCACAGCTCAGTAAAGCATTGCCTCCATAGCAACCATGCACAGTCTCCGTGGCAACCATGCACACACATAATCCGGCTACCTGTCCACCCGTCAAAAACAGGTGCTTTTACTACAAAAATCTTCAATACACAGCCTTAATCCTAGACCAGAAAGCTGTTCCTATTTTCTTTTCATGAAAATTGAACTTGAGTTGTTTCCCTTAGTATTTTTTCAATGCTTCCATTTTCAGTATGTTTTTGCGCACATTTTACTTTAATTCCGCACTTTCTTCTAGTTCTTCTTCAATGAGCTGAAACTGTCTGGTCTTGATTAACTGAAATAATAAGTACAGTCATTACTAGCATCATGATTTTTTTTAAATTCATTAACAATATTCACTTAAAAACTGAAGAGTTGTCAGAACATAAGCAACTCAACTTATTTACAATTAATTTTGCCCTGAAATAAATTTCCCCCAATTTTATTGCAATAAATTACAAAATACTGCGATAAGTGTCATAGTTAAAGGGTTATCAAAAAGATCATCATGGAAGCAACAAATTGCAAAATTCTGAAATTCATATACTTAAATGCAAACATAGTGAAACTCAAGATGCCCCAGTAAGAGAGAAACCTTATTATCCCTTTGAGCGCTGGAACCGGATTTTGAAGGCCTTTGCAAACAGTTTGGATCCAGATGAGACGCCACAGAACGTGGCGTCTCATCAGGATCCAAACTGTTTGCTATTCTGATAGTATTCTTTGAAAAAAAATCGAAGAAAATGCTAATTTTAGAAATTTAGCAGACAACNTCTGGTACAAATAGGGTTTAATGCATGTGCATAAAGTGTCATTCTAGATTGGCCTGTGCTGTCTGCAGGCTAATCAGGGATGACACTTTCAGCCTAAACTAATTTTTTGCAAAGAAGACTTTCTTTAAAAACAAAATACCATAAGAGTAAAAAGTGTTGTCCCTGATTAGCCTGTATGGATTGCACAGGCTAATCTGGGACAACGCTTTATGCACATGCATCAAGCCCAATTTTCAAGATTAACCATCAATAATTTTATTTTGTAAATAAATCATTTGGTTCAAAATTCATTGCATATTAATATACATTAATATGATTTAATTATTAACTATGAATGGTAACATGGTCTAGTGGATATGGTGTCCACCTAGCAGCCTGGAGGTCAGGGGTTCAATCTCCACTGTGGGAGCGTTCTTCAGACTAACCCTTAAGACACCAAGTACAGATTTTACCCAGGAAACAGACTCGACAGCGTTTCAATAAGCATCAGTCTTTTGATGCAATCGAGCTTAAATAAATAAGTTGAAACTAAACACTCACTTGTATGAGGCGCGTGAGGGAGAGCGGCCCGGAGTGTCCGTGGCTGGAACGTTAAGGAAGTCCCACAGCAGGATGGTGTCGTCATGGGAACTAGAGACGATCTGGAACTCGTCAAACTGGAGTCGGAACACCCGGCCCGAATGTTCCTGCCACAAGAGGGAGAACACTTCTTGGGAAAATTTGGCATCGTTGCAGCGGCATTGAGCTAGTGCACATTCATTAGGGGGCCGAATATTCGTACATTTAGCTAGTACACATTTATGGGTGGGCCAAATATCTGTACACAACAATGAGCTTTATCATGGATAAAAATGACCCATTCATAATTTACGATAATGACTACAATAATTACATTGGGCTAGTGAACATTCATTCAGGCGCCGACGGATATCCGTACACAATGAGCTTTGTCATGGATCAAAGTGATATGTGGCGTGTTCTGAGAAAACTGGGCAAAATGCTTTTGCGTAAATTGTCATCCCAGATTAGCATGTGCAGTCCGCACAGGCTAATCAGGGATGACAATTTCCGCTTTCATGGAATTTTTCGTTTAAATGATGTCTCTTCTAAGCGAAAATCCAGTTTAGGTGGAAAGTGTCGTCCCGGATTAGCCTGTGCAGACTGCACAGGCTAATCTGGGATGACACTTTACGCACAAGCATTTTGCCCAGTTTTCTCAGAACACGCCACATATATTCATGACTTAAGATTATGAATATTTTCATTAAAAGAATTTGGTTTATTCCTACCACTTATTGTTATAAAACAACTAAATGAGCCTTGCTCGGGGTAAATTGGGTTTAGTGCGTTAAGTGTCGACACAGATTAGCAAGTGTTTAGTGCGTTAAGTGTCGACACAGATTAGCGAGTGTTTAGTGCGTTAAGTGTCGACACAGATTAGCGAGTGAAGGTTGCTTATAGGGAAGATATTTTCCACTTAAAATGGATTTTCGCTTAGAAGAGACTTCCATTACACGAAAAATACAATAAAAGCTGATAGTGTCGTCCCTGACTCACCTGTGCGGACTTAACACCTATGAATAAAACCCCGTTTTCCCAGAGCAAGGCTCATAAACAATCTGTCAAACAATATTCCTAGGTGAATAATAAAAAGCTTGCACTTAATAAGTAACTGTTAACATAACTTACAAACATATATGAAGTAGATCCTGAATTATAAACTAAAAAAGATTGAATCATGCAGTTGAATGGGATAGATCAATCAGCTTCAGAGCACATGTACAATACACAAGTCCCAAAAAAGGTATTTTAGTATCGTATAAGCCTTTGATGGCAGGTAACATAAGCCTTATACTGGGAAACTAGGCTAAATACATGTGCGTAAAGTGTCCCCCAGACTAGCCTGCGCAGTCTGCACAGGTTATTCAGGGACTACACTTTCCACCTAAACTGGATTTTCATTTAGAAGAGTACATTCAAACAAAAAAAATCCATAGACATAAAGAGTGTCGTCCCTGATAACCCATTGTGAACTGCACAAGCTTATCTGGGACGACACTTTTCGCACTTGCATTAAGCCCAATTTTCGCATGACGTGGCTGAAATAAGAAAACAAGCCATAACACTTGACACAGGTAGGATTGAAGGCTTGGTAACTGAAGTAGATGCACTCACCACAAGGGTCTTGATACACAGGGTGCCTGAAGGGGCCCTAGGGTCCAAGGCTGCAGCCAGATCCCATACCTTAATCTTCCTGTAAAACACACACAAACATTCAGGGCTTTTATTCTTTCTTAGAGAATGACCGTTTTTCACAATTTTGACAAGTTAGCGACTAAAATTTTCACAATTTCTACAAGTTTGCGACTTATTTTTTCACATTTTGAAAAAGGTTCTAGACTCATTTCTTCACATTAAAAAAAAGTTCTAGACTCATTTTTTCACAATTTTGAGAAGTTTGTCACTCATTAAAAAAAATTTATGGGAAAATGCTGCTTAGCAAACACATAAAAAAAGCCTAATACAGACAGGGGCTGTATGCAGAAAATTTATAAGAGTAATCTTTATCTTATATAGTGAGACATATCTGATGCTCTAAAAACTAATAAGCTTGTGAAAAATCATGTTTTGTAATAGAAAATTGTCACAATAAGAAACATGTATGTGTCTTTTAAAGAATAAAAGCATTGAAAATTAAGGAAGCTTTCAATAAGATCCAGCCACAGGAGTGTTATGATTTCAAGTATTTAACTGAAGAGTCAACTAGGACTGTTTGTGGATATGGGCAAAGGCCGACATAAGCGGCGCTCTGGGAAAACGGGGCTAAATGCATGTGGCTCAAGAAGAGTCACAGATTGGCCAGCCCATTCCGCAAAGAATAATCAGGGATGCCACTTTCAATTTTTATGGAATGTTTCATTTCAAGTTGTCTCTTCTAAACAACAAGAAACCGTCCGAGAAGGGTGATGCTCCCCAAAGGTTTTTTTTTGTCACAATATTGCACTATATATTCAGATAAAAGGAAACGTCTTGAGGGGCATAACTTTGGACAAAATAATATGATGGATGGTTTAGCAACTTAAAAATTTCAAAGGGCCGTAACTCTCTAAATAAATCATCTTACCAGAACCCACTAATAACGTGCGCATCTCCTCAAGGTAGTTAAGCTTTCCATAAAGCTTCATTGAATTCCAGTCAGTAGTTGGAGAGAAATAGCCCAGACAAGAATTGCACTATATGTACAGTTTATAGAAAATTTCAAAGGGCCATAACTCTGTGGAAAATCATCCAACCATAACCGGCTGATAATATGCACATCTCCTGTTGGTAGAGAAGCTTCCCATAAAGTTTCATTGAATTCCCGTAATAAGTTGCTGAGAAATAGCTCAGACAAGAATTGCACTATATGTACAGTTAATGGAAATTTTCAAAGGACCATTACTCTGTGACAAATCATCCGACCACAACTGTCTGATAATATGCACATCTCCTCTTGATAGTGAAGCTTCCCATAAAGTTTCATTGAAGTCCGGTCATTAGTTGCTGAGAAATAGCCCGGACAAGAATTGCACTATATGTACAGTTAATGGAAAATTTCAAAGGGCCATAACTCTGTGACAAAATCATCCGACCAGAACCCACTGATAATATGCACATCTCCTCTTGGTAGTGAAGCTTCCCATAAAGTTTCATTGAATTCCAGTCATTAGTTGCTGAGAAATAGCCCGGACAAAAATTGTGCACGGACGGACAGAAAGACGAAGCGGCGACTAAATGCTCCCCACAAAAATTTTTGGGGAGCATAAAAATCCAGTTAAGGCAGACTGCACATGCTAATATGGGAACACACTTTATGCACATGCATTAATCCCCGTTTTCCCTGAGCAAGGCTCATATATTGCCATGAAAATTTTATCAGGAGCTTATACATAGAACTAACATAGTCGTTATGATAGGTTTATTAAGAATATTTTGGATAAAGTTATGTAGAATAGTTTTGGCAATGTCTTAACTTTAAATACTTTGAGATACACAGTTTTAACTCCTGATCAAAGAGTTCTGGTAATTTTTAAGACTTTATACCATAACCTTTAAATGTATAACAAGATGATACAAGTAACAGATAATTCTGTTTCAATCAATTAAATATGGAATTTAACATCCAATAAACAGATGAGCCTCACTCAGGGAAAATGGGGCTTAATTCATTTGCCTAAAGTTTCGTCACAGATTAGCTTGTGCAGTCCTATTGTGCAGTCTGCACAGGCTAATCAGGGACAACGCTTTCCGCCTTAAACTGGATTGTCACTTAGAAGAAGCTTTCTTAAAACAAGGATATCAGTAAAACTGATGGATGCTCCCCAATGATGCTTTGTCGATGTATGGGTTAATTGTGTGATTTTTTTATTTTTTTTAAATGTGACCTTGAGAAAATCTATTATAAGCCTCGGTGACCTTGACCTTGACCCCAGTGACCTCAAACCTCATCAAAAGGTAGAGGTCCATGCAAGGTACCTACATGCCAAATATGGAAGAGATCGGTAAAATATTGAAGGCGCTATGAAAAAGTGTGACGGAAGGAAGGAATAACGGAAGTTCAAACTGGCAACTATATGCTCCCCATATATATATATTTATCATACCACCACATTGATATCTGCTTGATATCCTGTTGCCTGATATCTTTTTTTATATCACGGTCAACAGGAAGTTCATATATCAGTCATGTGTGGAGGCTACTAAGACTTAATTACAATGTTTTGTTTTATTGTAAAAAAGAATCAGATTTATCAAAACAAACAATTTGATACCAAGATGTATTACATTTTATCCACAGAAAGCAACACAAACAGCAAAAAACGTATTTTCCAAATATTTAAAATGAATGTGTAAATGCTGATGACGTCATGTTCGACAGGAAGTTGTTAAATCAGTCGATGTTTGGATGTAAGTCATTTTACTCGGAATGAACTATAAAGTCATCATGTTTAGTAAAATAAAATCAGATTCAACAAAACAAACACTTTGATACCAGGATGTATTATAATTTAGACACAAAAAGCAAACAAAACAGCATTAAACATATTTTACACATATTAAGCGCAAGTGCTCATGACGTCATTTGTAACAAGTCAAACGTCAACGATCATATTCATTTCCCGCTAAAAATGCAGCGTCGTAGCGATTTTGTTTTAATTATTTCTTTTAAAACGGGGACTTAGAGAGAGGTATGATAAACATAAAAACAGGTTACTGCCTGATCGTTTTGTAATATATCAGGCTCGGCACGAATAAAATAACGGCTCGGCAAGCCTCGCCGTTATTTTATTCTAAGCCTCGCCTGATATATTACAAAACGATCAGGCAGTAACCTGTTATTCTCTATATATCGGGAGCATAAAAAAATTACAATAAAATCTGAAAGTTCCATCCCTATTTAGCATGTGCAGACTGCTTTATGAACATTCATTAAGCCCCATATTATCACAGAGCAAGAATCAAACATATGAACAAAACAAAATCCAACTTAGCAAACTGATACATCTCAGTCAGCATGAGTTGTCTTTATCAAGTTCCTAGGAGCTTTTCCAAGGAATGTACACAAACGTACCCATCATATGCCCCACTGACTATCCTGCGGTTATCAAAGCGTATACACCGCACCAGTTCCTCGTGTCCCTCTAGCACTCGCAGGCACGCCCCGCACTCGATATCCCACAGACGTATCGTGTTGTCCGAACTTCCACTCACCACGAGGCGGTCACGATATTGTAAGCACGCTATGCCACGTTTATGTCCGTTTAATGTCCGCACAAATTCACATGACGTTGTACTCCACACCTAGAAAAAACAGAAAAATTCATAACGAAAAATACCATTAAAGAGCAAAGTATTGTCCCTGATTAGCCTGTGCAAACCTGGCATAGAATAGATTTTGTCAAGATAAACAATCTGACAAGGTTTCATAAGATTGCATAAATGAGGCTTTAAGAGCGGTAATAAGATTTGTCAAAGATTTTACAGCTCCTAGTTTTTGACCCCACTTGACCAATATTTGAACTGTGCATTGATTTGGTCATTCCGATCAAGTTTCATAGAGCTTGTGTCAAAACTATGGCCTTAAGAGAGAGGTAACGAGGTAAAAGTTTACCATGCACATCACACATAAACTGATCACAAAAACCACCTTGAGTATGATTATATGAGCTAAAAATAGTCAGTAAAAAACCAGCAGGGTTAGCCTACAAACGCAAACCAGATTATATTGAGCTTTTTTTTAAACTTGGTTTTTGCAGTCAATATGAGCCTTGGGCTGGGAAATTGGGGCTTACTGCATGTGTGTAAGGTGTTGTCCAAGATAAACCTGTGCAGCCTTTGCACGCTAATCAGGGACGACACTTTATACTTTTATTGTATTTTTTGTTTAAATGAATTCTCTTCTTAGCCAAAGTTCAGTTAAAGTGGGAAAGTGTAATCCTTGATTAGTCTGTGCACACAGCACAGGCTAATCTGGAATGACACTTTACGCACAGGCATTAAGCCCCTTTTTCCCAGAACATGACTCATATGAACCTATGACAGACACAATGCTTACTTTGATAGTCCTATCCCCTGAGGCAGACACAATATACTTGTCATCAAAGTCTACAACATTGACCGCCGCCCTATGACCCACCAACACACGCCGCAGGTTGATGTCTGAGGGAGACTGCATGTCCCACACTGCTATAGACCGGTCCTAAAAAACAGGTAGAAACATGGTTACAACAATATAAAGGTCAAAATTGAGTAAAAAGTTTTATACTCAAAATGTTTAAATGTTTCACTTCAAGTCTAGGATTATAATCTCAATCCATTCCCCAGGGCCTTTAAGCCCAGGGGAACCCCTGTGCATGAATTTAAAGTCAGGGGTACACGAGTGCCTACATTTTTCAAATATTATCTTTTGATGCTTGTTTTAGCTGTGAACTAATGCAGGTATTAGTAAAGGACTGCATGTCCCACACTGATATAGAGCGGTCCTGAAACACAGGCCCAAACAAGGTTACAACAATATATAGG
>VMBQ01003694.1:5680-98784 GCA_007657795.1 Dreissena rostriformis
GTGTTATTTTAAGAAGGTGATAAAAGGATTAGTGATCGTTTATTGTGGCACAACGGGTATCGAATTGCAACTTTTGTAACAAACTTTCAGCATTTATGGAAGATGACATTTCGTCACGTTAAACGTCTGTTAAAAAATTTGGATTCTTTTACATGAGAACGATATCGTTATGCCGTACTTTCGGTTTATAACAGCGATACGCTATTACTTTTGCGGACGTGACGTCATTGACACATGCCAACCGTTAGGTAAAAATATCTTCCAATGAACATAATACGAAATGTCGGATTAACCGAATTAAAGAGATGCATGAGTAAACAACATTATTATCGTTTATAAACTCATACGTTAAAGAATAGGTATGAATTTAAATCAATTTATTAGATATTAATTTGTAGTATTCACTATAAATAGTTTATGTTATACTAATTTATCGGCAATAAGCCTTTTTTAAATTAGCTATGTTTACGAAACGAAACGACTGGGTGGGGTAACGACCAAGCAATACTATCAACTGACCAACGATCTAAAAAGTGGTCATCTTAAAACAACGGCCACCTGTCTACAACGGTCACTTTGGTCATTTCCCTTGACTGACCGCTGTTTTCAGTTTCGACTGTATATATATATATTTATATATTTATACCTGTATAATCTTTTAATCAGTGTTTGTCCGGTCATCTTAACGGTTCATCCGGTCCTAAGCTACTCGTATACGACTACGGAAACCTAATGAAACAAAAGGTTGAAGCTTACAGACTTCCAATGAACGAGTCGCGTTTGTATTTAAGAAGCACTTGAATGAGTATAACTTATTTAACACCTGATAAAATACACTTAATGCCATCAAACCAACGATCTTTCAGTAACAGTATGTGGTTCTGGCATTGATGCATAACTATAAATTCCGCCAAACGTACGTAACTCTCTACAAAAAAACATCACCTTTTAATTATTTTTAATCTTAAACTAAATTAACACCCACAAAACACCTTCATATCTGTACACAAGCTTCGAATAATATTTCAGTTGCTTCCTGTTATATCTAGACAAGGAGATTCAAACTATGGTTCACTCAAATATTATAGATGACAGTCGTTTCGTTCTGGAACAACAAACAACTTCTTAGAATAATATTTCATTTAGTATGTTGTTATTAAAAAAAAATGTTCAAGTAACTTGAATAGCAACCGGCAAATGGCATAGGCTCAAATGTTAAAAATGTATATTGGTTGTGAATACGGTCAACCATGCCTAACTATTAGGACTTCACCATCAATAATTTCAATGGGTGTGTTCACGTATAATTTAGTGTGTGGGATAAATTTGTTTCAACACATCGAAATGCTTTCTGTATGCAAACTTATTTTTTTCCAGTACATATCTTGGAATTTTATCAACTATTAAAAGTAGGGAGTTATCTAGATTCTCAAGAAAAACAAACTGTTTGCTCACATTATCCAATTTCATATAAGATTTATGTTGTTTTACGTTTTCAAATGCAATTTGGAAAACATAAATCTGCAAAAAGTTACAGTAACCAGATTTAGATTTTTTAATAAATATGTATCAACTTAATGTTTGTTTCAGTTGCAATAATTTTCTTATCACGAATTGTTTTATCTACTGTTATATATCAACATGTTCAGATCCGCAACAAAATGTGAAACATTTGTGTACGGTGCAACACAATGTGAAGATAGGTGATGATTTATTACCGGAATCTTTGTGCAGCAGTTTCTGCAATACCATGCTGTCCAAGAAACTGTCGACTTACCATTTTTTCGTTTGTTTGTTTTTCATGTAATTTAATCCCGGTAATCGCAGAACAATGTCAACAAGAAATAACTAGGATGCTATTTGTAACTAGAAATACTATTGGCATAGCTTACCTAACTCACGTTTTGGCTATTGAAAGTAAACACGTCTGACCTAGTCATTTGCGTTAAGTATTCAGCGTCAACAATAAACGCCTAAAAATTGCTTTTATGTGCTTATTTAAGAAAACAAAAATCAACAGAAACGGTTAAATGTACATCGACTGCATTTAAAAATCGTATCTTGTCTAATATTTTATTTAAGGTCACCGTGGCGTATTGTATGTGTCCGCCTAGCGACCGGGAGAGCACGGGTTCGATCATCACTGATGGAGCGTTATTTAGATCTCCCCCAAAACCACCGAGTACTACTGATACCCAGGAATAGACTCGAGAGCGTTTCAATAAGCCTTAGGATTTCGATGCAATCAAGCTTAGATAAATAGTTTTTAAACTTACAACTTAAGTTGATTAGTTCACGTACAGTTATGAAGCAACAGATGTTAATTTACGTTGCATTCAATGTATGAGGATGCTATACCAATGACACTATTCGTAAATATATATTTAACAATAATCTGAACGATTCAATAATAATTAAATGATGTTCTGTTTAGATGGCCACACGCAGATGCTTTCCTTAGTTAAAAATGATAAGAACCGAATACGCTTTCTTTGCATTAAAGAATACGTAATTCTTTCACGTGGTAAATTAAGGTGCAGTGTAATGCTTCGGAGTAGATTCTCCATTTTTAATGTGCTATTTTGTTGGCATGTGGGTTTGTAAATTTGGAGCGTTAATTAATCACATATTTCACATTAACACGTTGGCCATGCGGGTACTTTGATAGCGGAAGGCACTTCGATTTCAGAGAAAAAAAACACGTACGAGGGGTAAGCAACTTTACGGAAGAATGGTAGATGTTTGCCCAAACAAATTGAAAATATACACGGAAAACAGCATAATCTGGATGATCAATAAATATTTCAACAAAATAAAAATACGTAGACATATTGCTAGAAAGTGTTTTCTGTCACAGCATGAAGAGTAATTACCGTACTTTAAATAATGACATTTGAAAGTATTCAATGAAATATCAACGAATATAGAGCATGTTTAAATAAATAGTATGCATGATATTGTAAAAACTTAGATTTTTGATAAAGAACACTTCGAGTAACGGAGACTGTTAACACATTGGGCACTCTGATATCCGAGTTTTATCTTCTACTTTAAATTAGTTTATTTATAGTGTGACTATTCTTACCAAAGTGTTTGCTATTCCAGCATGTTGAGTAATAAATATGCTTTGAATACTGAGATTGTTATAGAATTTAATGAAATATTAACGAATATAGAGCATGTTTTAATATGTGGTATGAATGATGTTGTAGACACTTTGATTCCCGATCACGGACACGTCGGATAACGGAGACTTTTAACAAATTGGACACACTGATATGTTGTAAACCGGCGAGAGTACCGGTGCAGTACCAATGAAACAGACATCGAGAGGAATGTATATAATCGTTATCATAAAAATCGATGTAAGATAAAACAATTCAAACTTCACGCTAACATGGTCAGACTTTCATCCACAGTATGTCGAGTCTTAAATGAATTCGCCACGAAAGAATAAATCACAATCATATTCCAAAGAAATAAGTAAAAAATAAGCAAAGTTTCGGTGATTTTTTTTAATGTCAGTACAGAAATGTTGAATCATTGCCTGTTTACTATAGCAGTATTCAACAGCAAATTTTGCATTACTGGTTCACTACACATTGCGTGTTACATCTGTTAAAAATTGTCGGGTTATCGGGAACAGAAGTGCCATTGTCATTGAGACGATCGGCTAAAGAAGTGTCCATGAACTGTGGCATCTCACTCTTTAAACATTTGAATTTCCCCCAAATACGTCTGTAAACTACAAATTTAACATGTTGCAACATAAATGGACATAGTGTTCATTTATTTCGAATAGTAAACACGTCCTTGATTATTATATATATATATATATTTTAATATGTACTGATCATTCAGTTTATGCTGGTTTTCGATGGAATTTTCTTCGCAATACGAAGTGCCATAACATCTATAGGCCAAACACTGTTCCGTGTCCGAAAGCATAATGAACAAAACAAAGATGCAAAACTGAAGAAATCATATCTCGCGCGTGGCTTTTGTTGTTCTCTGTTATCGAAGTGCCATCCGTTATCGAAGTATCCTCATGACCAGAGTGATATACGAATTCGGAAAAACTTGTAACTTTTTTTTTTTTTAAAGGGAGACAAAAATATGACCACGCTGCACTACTGTATTACAATTTAGCTAGATAACATTTTGTTTAATCATTATAATCAGGATATGTATTCCATAATTACAATGAAGGCATAGTAATACATTATTGAATCTTAACAATAAACATTTATGGTATTCTTTTTTCGTTGTGATTTCATTGCAGGACAAAAATATGAATTGTGTTATCGATAGTTATATATTGTACGTTTTTTAATTATTCGGAGCCCGTATTCACCTTTCCATTCTTAGACTTAGGGAGGAAGAACAAATTTATTACCTTGAAAAAAGTTCAACGTTTAAATATATCAATAATAAAACAGCATCCATTTAATGTTTGTTGTCAGAAAATGTGAGGATTTGAGTCATGTCCTATGTCGAAACGATATTGAAACATGACACCTTTTGCAGAACCATCTTCTTTCTTAACTACGAATTAAGATAAAGCTTGCAATTGATTTTTTTTAATTAATATAGAAACAGATAGTAAGTATACTTTACACGGTGATGATAGAGAAATCAACGAACCATTACAACGAAAAAAGTTATTATATATTATCATATTAAATACTGTTTTAACTGATCATGGGACGATGTATGCTCATGTAAGCTGTTATTCTGTTTTTGAATCTTAACAATAAACATTCATGGTAAATGAGTGTGTGTTTCATACCAGAACACACATTGCTAAGAAAGATTAAAAGTCAGTTATATTAATTTATGAGATATTATCAGGTTTATCGAAGCCATTACATACATTTACATTTCCTACCGGAGTGTTCGTTCGTTCGTTCTTACCTTCACTTACCTCTGCAATAAAAATCTCTTAGATCCCTTTGAGCCCAAATCGACTCTGGTAGCTTTATAGTTGTGTGTCCTTAGCCGTAAGGTGGGTAAATAAAGCGCTGGTCGAGAGTTCCTTTCTCATTCCGGCAACAAGAGATTGACTGTTTAACAATTTCTACGGTCATTTCAATTAGGGCCGATGGCGTTGTCGTTTACAATTTGACAAAAACTCACGGGTTAACTATTTAAATAGGCTAATCTTAACTAGAAAAAGCGTGAGAAGGATAACGCCCGTCATGCAACTGAAAGAAGCAATAAACACGACGAAACACCCGAAACAACCTGATAAAATCTCACTTCACATTTCAAACATTATATAAAATTATATATCTCTATCATAAACATGCCCCTCTGTATCAAAACGTTATAATGAACATGTTCTGATATATGATATATATTGTTTTTTTGTCTAAACATTCAACTGTATTGGTTCATTACAGTACATTGTATTTACACAGATTTATCTGAATGACACATACGTAAAACGAATGCTTGTACTTAAAACAACAATTACGTGTGCATGCATGCTTACAATCAATGCATCTAAATGATACTCAAAGAATAATTCGGCGTTTGTTCTAACGGAATAAGTATTCAAAATCAACAAACAAGACATTATTAGCCGCCAAGTGATTCTTTGCGCTATGCTTCCCTCAAACATTTGACTTCCTCTGGGTTCTAGAGCATCGATTTAATTCTTTGAAAAAAGTGATTTTATAAAAAACAAATACCACAGTATTGGTTCTCAAGTTTAAAATGTTATAGTCTGTGAATACGGTTAACCATGACTTACTGTTAAGCATTCAACCTCATATTTTGTTTTCGATTGGTTACTATACGTCAGTTATTTACCGTTGCATTTTGAGCTAAAATACTGACACAATATTATTTTTTTGAAGTGTTTTCACAGATGTTTGATGAAATATTAACACTAAAGAGATGACTACATTTTATTAAGAAATAAGCGTCATGAGACCATCGCGTCGAAGAGGATTGTGTAAACACTATTGTAAAAAAAGTAAGTTTATGCTCATAGAAACATATCCACGTCCGGAAAGCGACACTTTTAATTGTGTTTACAAAAACAAATCTGCTATTCCAGTTACCGTAACTGTACTTTTTTATATAGACGCCTATGGCATATAGTTCTTTTCGTTGCAGAGAAGCTGCAAATGCAATCAAATTCGTATCACGAGGTGTTAATCTTCTTCTATGTATCTTATTGTTCAGTTCCGCGAAATCAAGTGATGCATGTTTGCTCAGTGCTGCCAGTAAGATGATTGGCGATGATTTATTTCTGGACTCTCTTGGCAGCAGCTTCTTGAATATCGTTGTGTTCATGGGCTGATGATCAACTGCGCTTTTCTTATCCCGTTTGCGGGTGTCTTCTTTTGTAATCCATGTATTAGACTAACATGTTTAAATGTAATTATTATGATACATTCACTTGCAACGAGCAATATGTTTCTCTTTGTTTCGGCGCACTCACTCATTTCACTTTTGACCAAGGTTATGCAGAGCGAAAATTAAACGCCAATGTAATTGCATATTTCACGTTCCCACAATAGCTAAGTTAGTTAACCAACAAATCTAGTTTCCGATAATTATGCTTCCTGGTACTTTTCTATTATAATTACAAAAAATATGACTTCCAACAATTTATTTTTTCAACACTGATTCTTTGTTTCCAAAGACATGTCTATTTCATATTCGTAGCGATTTTACAAAGCAATTTCATCTTACAGCATTACTTTCATCATATTTTCTGTTTCGACGTGTGTGCATTGATAAGTCTTTTGTAAGACGTAACTATATTGGTAAATGAATTATATACATACATTTTGAACATGTGTTGTTATTACTTTTTATGAACGTTTCAATCTTTTCCTTTATTAAGCAACACGAGCAATATATTTTGCCATGATACAATGCATTTGATTTAAATGGTGTAACACAATGCACCGTTGGTCCTGTATGCATAGACGCGTTTTGCGTATGTATAGATTACCCACGAACTCAACGAATAGCAGAAAAGAAAAGAAGACCTTTTATTTGGGGCATTGTGTTAGCACATCAACATTAGCATTTGTAATGTTTTATTGAAGCTCCTTTATCTATTGTATTGGGAACAATACTATATGTAAAGCTATATATTGCGATGTATAGCTATATATTGCGATGCATTTTGGTTTAAAATATCTCTATTTCCATACACGGTTAATGTTCTTATAGTTCTGTTGAAAATCATGTCAATTTACGCGACTTTCAATCATTTCTAGCATGTCTTTTCCAAATTCCTTCTACTTAGGCCAAATAAAAAAATAGGTCCATTTCCGGTCGCCCGACCGTGTCTCCAGAATCGGCGCCGACCCTCAACTTTTTATTGGGGTCGCCAAAAAAAAATAAAATGTGTTCAGTTTCGTTTATTCCGGTTCATTCTCCATACACGCCATAAATTTTTATTGAGCTCAATTTTCCGGGACTTTTGCCAATTTTCCGGGACATGTATACCTATAGCGAGATATATAGACATGTATGCATTTTTTGGTACGAATATTTTGCACATCATAAATTGCTAATTTCGAAAGCCTATCCGAAATACACTAGATCTATTTACGTCAAATTAAACATTACTACTTCCGTTACTAGATACAAGCCACGTGTTTTTCGTGTTAGAAAAGAGCACCAAATTGCTTTTGTGTACATGACTTGAATTTCATTAATTCGACGTAACTTGATGTATTTTNTTTACACGACTTTCATTCATTTCTAGCATGTCTTTTCCAAATTCCTTCTACTTACATAGTTCGTGATCTTTGGCTTACCTTTAACGCTGGAACCGGATTTTGACGGCCTTTGCAAACAATTTGGATCCAGATGAGACGCCACAGAACGTGGCGTCTCATCAGGATCCAAACTGTTTGCTATTCTGATAGTATTCTTTGAAAAAAAATCGAAAAAAATGCTAATTTTAGAAATTCAGCAGACGATATTTTAGCAGACGACAAATTTCCCAGCATGCAAAGGGTTAACAGAAATAGTGCAGCAGGCATTTGATGCAACACCAAGGTATGTGTGTGTTGTTCTTAGGTCAACATTGTCCATAAATTGAGACGTCTTCTTAGGTGTTCTGAAACGTAAAAGACTTTACGGTGCTTCATGGTTGTTTACTTGTATTGCATATCATTGTATTTCTTACGTAGATACATGCTAATCTTTCGAATATGACATTAGTGGTAATTAATATAGATTATATAGCAATTCTATTCATGTCTTAATGTCGTTATTTGATCGGAATTCAAATTAGTTCTTAATGCGTTTAATGTGGTAATGCCTGGTAAATGCGTTTTCAATAGTATCATTCTTTATGAACAATGGAACTTATCAGTCCACAATATAAGAAGGAATTACAAATGCGTTTGAATAATATTTATAAAAAAAACTAACTATTTCACTAATTATTGGTCATGCTTAATTAACACATTTACATAAATAACGAGACGTGTTATAACGCCGTATACAATTGTACATGTGTGTTTATTTTTTACAATGTATTTTGCTTGCTTACACATCTGCATTTTGTATGACGTACACAACTTAACGGACTAAAAATAATTCAGTTTAGGTCTCCACTTTGTGTTGTTGTTGTTTTCCAAATATAATTCATACGTATACTCAGGTCAGCTGAAAGTGATGAATCTATGCACTTTGTAATAGTTTTGGAGCGGAACCTGTGAATTTCACATTTATTTCCTCAGTAGGTTTTCGTCTTTCCTCACGTGATTCCGTGCTATGACTATAACGGGGCAGGTAACGCAGGTGCTTAAAGTGTCGTTCCATTAGCATGTTCAGTCCGCACACGCTAATCAGTGACGACACTCTCCGTTTATGGTAATTTTCGTTGAAAGTAAATCTCTTCTTAGCGAAAATCCACTAATGAAAGTGTCATTCCTCATTAGCCTGTACGAACTTCACAGGCTAACCTAGAACGACACTATGCGCAAATGCATTAAGCCCGGTTTTCCCAGAGCGAGGCTCATTTCTTTTCAGTTTGTATCAGGAGAAGGCTTTCCGCCGTTAATTCTCAATGTGGCTTGCTCGTTGTAACATCATCAATTAAAACCAGGTTCACCGTACACAAACGACGTGGAATTTTTAGTAAGTGTTTTCTTGGAGACAGGTTTATTGGCACTGTGTCAAATTATATTACTAGAATGCTGAGTAACGTTTTTGCCTGAACGCTGATTGTCTGAAGAATCGTTTGAAGAGTACATTTCCTGCTACTGGTTTCGAAGTGTGCGTCATTATAACATCCGCCATGTATTATAAATGCGCTTCACAGGCTTAAATTGGTTATAAATTCAAATCGCTTTTAAGCTTTCCGATAAGAAACTCGAGTTTAATAATAAGAACATAATACATAATTGATGTATGGGTATATTAGATTGATATGATAGTTCATTTGAACGAACAACATAGATATAGTCTCGATATGACTCTTGTCTCTCTGATTGCAGACAATTCTCGTAATCGGGAGTTCTTTGATAGAACTAAATGTTCACAAAATTAATAGACAAATTGGTAATGTATAAAGTATAAATATATGCACTTGTTAAATTGTATATAATATGGTTACTGTTAAAAAGAGGGATTATATTTATATAACAAACTGTTCTGTCATAGTGGGGACCAGACCATTCATTATGCAAATCAAATCGTTAGCCTTAATTATAATATTGTAACTATTGTGTCCATTGACCTTGTTCAAAATTATGTATTATTTCATGGCGCAAACAGATGTGTTCGATTTTAACTTGTTTATGGACATAAATCAGCTACATATTTAGATATTGTATTAACAACATTACATATTGCTTTAAACGCTCTTTTGACATTTAATTTAAAACATAAAACACATTGCATATCATTACGGCACATTGTGTTTGCCATGCAAATCTCGACTACTTTTGACAAAATATGCTTCATATTAAGACTACAAAGTGCAGGTTTACAGCATTGAGAAAAAAGCTGGAGGATTATGCTAAGTTTCTCGTTTGTCAGTCGGTTGTGATGCTGATATGATTTTAACTAGTTACTTGTAACTACAATGTATAGGAATGGCAAAACTAGGTCCAGTGTAGAATATAAGTAGGTTTAAGTATACAGTATAGGAATCTGAAAAAGTTATAAGTTACAATACGAAACGTAGAACAGAATAATGTTCATAGCGAACAAAAAGACAGAACAAAAGCGATAAAAGTGAAAGAGTTTTAGAATTAAAGAAGTTTTGATAAGACACGAAGCAGTTGCGGGACGGGGCGGAATAAGCTCTTTCATGAGATAGAGGAATGATAACATAAAGGAATCTATCCCTGATGAAAGACTGAACATGCTAAAATTTCAATAAATTTGCTTCGTATGATATGTCTTAAACACCGAAAGGACTTAGTTGCAAAATTATGGGTTTGAAACTGGACAGATTGTCAAATAGGGAAGCTCTTTTTTCAGTATAATTTGGGCATCTGGACATTGCTCAAATCCGTCTATAGAGCACGGAGAGTAAGTTGGTTCCTTTTTCCTAGTTCCTGATTCATTGTTCGAATAAGGAATCAGGAACAGTTCCTCATTCCTTATTAAAGCTTAACATATTTGATATAGGGTTTTTGAGAAAAATAATGCATACAATTCGTAAGTTTATCAAAACAAAATAACTCGAATACATTAACTGTATGTGTTAAGTTACATATTCATGTTTCTTCTTCGCGCTTGCATAGGATTTCTTGTTTACACAGAACCGGCATTTTCTACTTTGAATACTAACTTCACATCAACACAACTTTAAGCCTATAACATTATTTTACATTTATGTGATATGAAAAAAATCTAGTTCATTTCAACATGTTTGTTTTTATGTATAATCCAGTTCCAATTTAGCGGCTGAATAAGGAAAAAGGAACCATTGCCTTTTTCCTTATTCAAGCCTTATAAGGAACTAGAATGTTCTTACTTAAACATAAATGACATTGATCCAAAGCGTACCACATAAAAATGACCATCATTGTATTTATAGTTTAGATATTTAAAATATTTACTGCAATACATTATACTTAGTTTTAATTAATGATAACCCAGTTCCTTACTTGGTTTGAATAAGTAATAAGGAGCTGGTTCCTTATTCCTTATTCAAATCGAATAAGAAACTGGTATTTTTAATGATAACCCAGTTCCTTTTCGCAACTGTAGACTAGTTACCACCGAGACCAGCGCCATCGTGTCGTTTCAAACGACCGTTGATCGTGCGCCAATGTTGAAGGTCGCCGGATATACCTTGTACATCGAAAAGCGACAAAACGCAATCGAAGATAGGAAAACTATTCAATTAAAACCACTCAATTTAATAAGTACAGACCAACCTGATAACAGCGGTCGTCGTATACATGTAACCGCTGTTCTCAGATGACCACTTTGTAGATGGTTGGTCATTTGGTAGTATTGCCAAGTCGTTACAAACCCAGTTGTTTGCACACAATTTAATGTAAACAAAGGCTCATTGCCGAAAACAAAAAGTATAATAACAGAAATCTTTTTTTTTAAATAATACAAATTATGAATCTATCTACGATAATATTTTTGTTTACTCCTGTATCTCGTTCATTCAGTAAATCTGCCAATTTGTATTACGTTCATTGGAATATATTACTAAATAAGGGTCCTCACCTATGTGTATTTGATTTCCACAGGTTACAATATTCACTTTAAATTTTTTTGAAAAATGAAATGAAGCGTACGTTGTACACCGGCTAACAATCCCCGAATGCAAACGTTAGGGCGAAAACGACCTCTTTAATGTGCCATTGTTCGACTTTTTCCTATAACTCTATTTTTTCTACAACTTCTGTGATTCGCTGGATTTATGAAGTCAAGATACTGTGTAAATTATTAGTGAGCATATTTTTTCAGTAGGACGTCAACTACAGCCTCAATGCTTTGCCTACGGATAGACTATAACAAACTACTCATTTGAGGATATTTCATGATAACATGGGCGGAGCTGGGCAATGAGGCATCTTCGTCATGTATTCGCATTCGCACAGTCGCATGAAACAGATTGCGGTATTTATAACGAAACAAAACCGAAAAAGCAGAGCGGGATGCAGAATGATGCCGACGGTTCGAGAAATGGATTCCAGAATGAGTACCGATCGTGCAGACAGGTTGCAGACATATCGCAGAACATGATGATGCCGAAGGAGTAACGGACTCGTTGTCAAAAGAATGCTTAAATATTGCCGATCTGAGCATCGGGATTTATAACGATGAATTACTATTAAAGATATGGAGTGTCATTGCCTTTTCTGCGAAACAAGTATGTGTGGAAGACGGCATGCTTCAAATGTATTATACAAATTTTGCATAAAATTTAGTATTTGACGTGTAGTATAGTTTGTGTATATTCACACATAGAAAGAACGCGGGTACGAGGCGAATGTCATTTTACCAAAGGAGATTCCAGTCACATATAACCCGCTTTATGAAAAACAATATAGTTCTAACTGTTCAATGCACTGTACATTTTGAGTTGTCTTTACTTTATCTGATAACAATACACTCTTTGTATGGTTGCCACAATGCAATTCAAATACTTTGATTGCTTGTTGAGTTTTAAGTATACGGGGTCGTTAAGCCACAGTATATAATCAAGCAAACAACGAAATTAAAAACTTTGACATTTTTCTACATGTTCAACAATTCATAAAAGAATCCCGGCGATTCTCTTAACAATCCGGTTATGGTTAGTTGTTGATGTTTTAAATCCAAGTCCTCGAATCTACAATCTTTCGTCCTTATTTACTTTTGCTTTCCTTATTTGTTCGTATTAATTTGTTTTTCTTTTTCTTTCAAAACCTTTGTTTAGTTATCACTCATATTTCCTATGTTATATTGTTCCTAATACACTGCCAATTATGTGTAAATACCCAAAGAGAGAAACTCTATAAGAATTATTTCTTCTGTTTCAATCCTTTTCTGATCTATTGTATTGTGTATTTTGATATATTGTACTTGCCAAAAGAAAGAATATTTTTCAAGATTAAAAATATTTTGAATTTGTTCACGGTCATTTTGGGTTAAAGAGAGAGAGAGAGAGACAGAGAGACAGAGAGAGAGAGAGAGAGAGAGACAGAGAAAGAGAGAGAGAGAAGAGAGACAGAGAGACGGGAGCAACATAGAGACAGAGTGGAGTGAGAGTAAAGATAGAAAGGAGAATGAGATTAAATACAGAGATGAGTGAAAGTAGAGACTAAGAGGAGTGAAAATAGACAGAGAGAAGTGAAAGAGAGAGTAAAGACAGAAATACTTGAGAGTAGAGACATAAAGACGTGAGAGTAGAGACAGAAAGAAGTGAGAGTAGAGACATAGTTGAGTTAGAGAGAAAAAGAAGTGAAAGTGAGTTAGTACGAAAGAAAGTTGTGTGAGACAAGAGAAGTATATGAAAGACATCGGGCTACCACGACCAGTACCCGATAATGGTGGACTCGTAGAGCCCGGGCAACTCCGTCCACAGGACAGAGTAAGAAATATCCACAAAGGACTACACTGTTCGTAGCTTACAGGATACGGTTTCAAACCGTGGTAACCTTTATATATAGCATGTGGCTATATCTTTTGGTTACGATTGGGTTTCTGAGCAGAAATGTAGAATTTAATTAAGGCAGCACCGCAATTTTACTTGTTCATCATAATTATGGATTATGGATTAAAATGCATGTGAAATATATGTGCAATGCACACTCGCATTAAACTTATCTCTTTTGTTTTTAACAGTTTTATATTTTTTAAAGTTTATCTTACAGAAAATTATATTTCCGTTACTATAAATAATAGTCAGTAAGCCTTTAGATGTGTGAACAAAATACCCTTTTGTTAGGCATGATAAGGTGTGAATTGCCCTGTTCACAGTAAGTTTAAAAAAGGATTGCGCCTGTCCTTGTGTTATATTGGGACTTAGTGGTCTAGTGGTAGCGCACTGGCATCGCAACCCCTTCTGTAGCAAGTTCGAGGCCCACTGCAACCTCACAACATGTAAAATTGAATATAATATCGAAAACTTTTACTTATATTATGAATTATATTATATATAATTATACTTAATTAACTAAATAACTGTAAAACAATTTTGATCTGATTCTACGTCGGGGTCAAAGGTATATAGCCTTATTAAGCAATTTAACTATAAAACCTCTAAAATAAAATCCTAAAGTGAGCGAATTAGGGCCATCTTGCTCCAAACTATGTTAGAAAATAATTGATTTCATGCGCTCGATAAATCTGACAATTCAATTTTATTAAGAAATGCAAATGAAATATTGGCATATTGCACCGGTTCAGTTGGCTTTTAAACATATTATATTAACTGTCAATTAAAGACGACAAATCCATTAATGGTTATCGTGTACTTTTCGCACTTAATTGCTAAATTCCTGGTTCTGACCAAAGACCCAGCCGTCAAAACAGACCACGTAATTTATCTGCCTTATTAACATCCTAGTTATTGTTTCGGTTAAAGGCTTGTCACAGATTACCGATAAGGGACGTAGCTGCAGCGAGGATTGTGACCCTTCGTTTGACGAATACAGATCGTTTCAGATATGTGGATGGTGGTTTTTAATTGTTCGTTACATAAAAGACCAGGAAAACCACAACACTAAGGAGGCGACCGGTGCCTGAAGACCGGGGTCGTCTGCGGGCACTCCGGGTACTATAAGTAGAGGACGCTGTGTGCGCTGGGTATGCTGGGGTAGATTGACAAGTGGATCGGTGGCGCACACATTGTAAAAGCACTGTATTCCATAAACATCAAGTGTATTACAATATGTAAAATTAACCGAAATAAAACTAAAATATAACAAAATCCGATGATATACAACGTCTTTAAACAAGGACTTTTTAAGTGACTGTCATTGCATAATTATAGAAAGCGTGTCTGTCCGCATATATACTCGTTCCACACTGTTGAATTTCCTATGGATACACAGATAATTGCTGCCAGTCTCGTCCTGGTGTTATGTGTGACGTCATAGAATGATAATGTCCTTTATCACTTTCTATTGCTCAAAACCAGAAGAATACCACGGTAGAGAATGTTATCAAAAGCTTTGTAGAAAAAGGAAAAAAATAATAAATATAAATTATAATTCCACAGCAACCTCTTTAATTATTTGATTTATCTTTTGTGTTTATCACTATAATCTAAACCACAAATTAAACATAATACACTAAAATACGTATTTATAAACTCGTGGGTCTGAAAATATAGCTGCAAAACATACAGATTGTAACAAAGCTCTGGAACTTAAAAAGCACGTTTATGACAACATAATTGTCTGATTTGAGTAACATCCCATGTACGTCCATAAACAAAACTTGCAACGGATAAACAAGGCTGAATATAAGATATGAATGTCGAAATTTGTAAAACACTATGTATTAAAAAACTTATATATTCAAGGCAGTTCTAAAATGTTAAATTAGGGTCATTAAAATTTATTAAATAGTTATAACGCACTGTTTCCAATGATTTTCGCAATTGTAAAAATGTTATAATAAATGTAATGAATTAACTTCAGAATATTAAAAAATAAAGTCAAAATGTCAATAATTTATGCAAAAAGCACATTTACATTTCGCAATTATGTATGAAAGTTCTTAAATTCCATCCATTATATTATGTTTATCTGCTTTACGTATTTGTAAGATGCAACAAACTAATTGTCATTGTAAGATGCAACAAACTAATTGTCTTTGTTCTTAACGTAAACCCTAATTATTTAAAATGGATAAAACCAACCTTTTAGTTGGATAAAGTAACAATTTTGTTCAAAAGATCGACGGATAAATACTTTACTATTTACACGTTATATATACATTATTTTATTTTTTTATTTTGAGAAAGATTTCGATATAGTTTCAACATAAACGCTCACTCATGGATTGTGCAACAAAAAGTATAAAATGTCTAATAAAATATATAATAGAAAGGTACATTTTTTCTCCTAGGAAACTACCTTGAAAAGCCAATCGAAAACTACAAATGCTTTTACTATTAAGATTCATTCCATTCCTCAAAACCACAAAAATAAAATAGTTAAGTGGCGGAACTGGATCAGTTTTCAGCATTCATCAGCAGTTCATCTCTGTTGAACTATTCAAGAGAATATAATAACATAGCATTTGCGACTTGTACCTGGTTCAATTCTAACTGTTTTGGTAGACGTATTTGGATTTAATTTATAACTTTCAAATTAAACCTTCATTTATTGACAACAATTTTTAATCGGTAAACATCGGAGTCGTTTGGAAGTTTCATTGCGGCAACAATTGTCGTTATTGGAATATGCGAGCATTTGAATCAGGCTACGGAACATCTAGTAAAAAGTGATTGTAAATCGATGCAAAAGTATAAATCTTATAACACGGGACCAGAGTCAAAACAATAAGCTTTATGGCAAAAATCCAAAAATAAAAAAATGACTCAAACAAAATACAAATCTATGTTCAAACCTTTAAAATAGTGAGTATTTGTTTGTGTCCCATTTTAAAATGTAATCTTCGTGTAAATGACAAAATAAGTTACAAATTGTAATTTTAAACGTTCTTATTTATATAAAACACATTTCAAGAATAACATTATTACCGCAAAAGGCAATACAAGCAATTATGTAAATAATGAGTCACCAGCGTAGCCCCTGTGCGAAGACTTGCTATTCGAAGAAATTAACGACTTATGCTAAATACAATTGCTTAAACTGTAAAACCAAGTGCAAAACGTTTAACGAATTTATTAATCACTGTAAAGAGCAGTATAGTATTTAAGTACAGTCAGTTAGTGTGTGTTTCATATACATTTATTATATAAAAATGAAAGACAAAAGATACACCAGCAAATGATGTGTGTTGAACAGAAAATAGTTGCACACTATTTTTACACAAATCTAAAAATACGCCATCAGTTTCATACTATATCATTTGTTTGCGTTATTTGAGCTAAGTCATTTTTTATCAACACATTATTTACAAAAAGTTCCGTTTTATCCCTAAATACAGGTGCCTCCAACAATAATTGATTTAAACATAGAAACCCACACGGTTTCGAATTATAAAACGACCATCTATATGGATGATATCATGACTTGTCAATAGTCAATCAAAATCCCCAAAATCAAATAACAACGCACTTTGAACAATAAATATGTAAATGCGAACATTAAAATGCGCGGAAAAATACAAATGTCCACCTACCTGCAAACCCAGATGTCAATTTTGTCTGCTTTTTGTTTCATAAATTAATTTTTGATGACATATAACTTCGTCTTATTTATTTATTCAGCTATGAAAAGAAGTCGAGCACAATCAGCTGGGAAGTGAAACAAGGTTCACAGAAAACAAAACATTCACTTCCTTTAAGGAATTCGTTGATGAATGATAAGCCTGATTAACTGTTAATACAGGACAAACACACAAATATCATAAACATGCTATAATTACAATTTCAAAGAGAACTGATACATAATAGCACAGTTCCTGGTATTAAGAATGTTTATTTTTCAGTCGTATGTTTTCGTCTTTGTCTGAAATGTATTTACCAAACAGTTTGATTGTTAACATTTTGCTTATTCATGTATAGTACACTGGTATACACACTTTCATTTTAACAGATGCACACGTGCATTAATATATTTACAATAATAACTGCATACCATCGAGTTAAATGTTGAGCACTTATGGCGTACACGTGTTTTATCTTTAAACACACCCATATGTTCAACGATGATGGCCACTCATTGCAACAAACTGCACCACTTATTTGTATGATTTATGTGGCTCAGCTCATAATCAAATGAAGACTTTGTTACATGCGACAAATTACATTGATTTACGTACACTTTAAATGCATGCAAAAACAAATGAATACTTCGTTACATCTAAAGTAGTAAAAAAATAGTTTACACAAGTAGACCCACTCATTCACCAAGCGGTTGTTGAACTGTGCAATGTTCATTGTGTATACAGGGGAAACTCAAACATACACAATAACAGGAACCGTGACAGCGCGATGTGACTATTGGAAATCACTGAGGTCATGCAACATTAATCCAAACAGTTTTAAAAATAAGACTAAATTGATGTGTATATATAATACATGTTTTTTAATGCAATTTCAGCTTAGATATCACAGAGGTCACAAAGTCAGGTATCAACATGTAAAGCTAATTTCAATTGTTTCTCATGTTAAATATTATAACTTAAAGACCAGGTTTTTCAACAACTATAGGTGTTGATAATCAACGACTTTTACCATCCTTTATAGCATATTTTCATTAAACGAACACATAAGCTTTGTCAAGAACGGATATGTTCACTGGAACAAAACATATATGACAATATATTCATGCCCTGGAAATATACACGATCTCAACACCAATAATAATGCATAAGCTTTACTTAAGAAATGAAAAATGAAACACATCTAACGTACAGGAGCTGTGCCTTAGAAATGTGACTCAGGTTTATGTATATATCATGGAAACATCATTTCAACATCCGCTGATTTTATTTACTTTATGATAAAAATTCCTTCATGATATGGAGAGAGCGCATGCTCTGGTCGGGGCCATAAAGAGTCTGATATCAGGATGATTAGCATCGTTTATTACTGCTCCACTCGAGCGAAGGTCATTAGTGTTCACTATGTTTGTAAAGAACCAGTTGATATTAAACAAATAGCTTATTATTTAGATAAAGAACAAATATAGCGGAATTTACATAATTCTTCGGTTCTGCGAAGATTTTTTTCCCAATCAGTTTGTGATTATTTTTATTAAATGAATGTGAAATCGTTTGACATTACTCATATGTGTAATCCAGGTCATTTACTTTTTATTTACAAAGGCAGTATGTAGTCCAATTATGAAAATATATCATTATTTTTTTCAATACAATATAGAATTTGTACTTTTGTTAAATATCTTTTTTTACGAATATTTTGAGTTCATTTCATAGGATAACTTATTAGTGATCATCGTACTTATTCAATATAAATGCAATATCATGAAAGCCCTCACCTGGAAACCCGAATGATAATTCATGCACCTGACCAATAATATGAAAAAGTTTGTGTTTGTTCTAAGAAAAGTTTGTTGTAAAGAAATCACTTATGAACCAATTAACCCTTGATTGTTATTTGCTCTGTTAAAGACCGGGTTGGCTCAACATGCTAATAAGAAAAGACTCATAATAAATGAAGCTAAACACCACCGAGCGGTCAGTACATGTGCAGGGAATAACATTGTGTCGTCACTATTTAACGTTTTTACAAAGCGCTTAATATTGTTTAACGGGCTAGTCTGTGCATACTATGATTAATTTGCTATGATTTGTAATTATATTAATTATTTCTAATTTGATTATATTCATAAGTTGCCCTGAATTCACACATTCACATGTTATGTATATGCTTTAAAGTAGATATTAACAGTCAATGTATTTTACGTCAAACTCAGTACACAGATGTTTATCATAAATATTTAAAGTATCAATATGGCGAACATGAAAGAAAAGGAATGTTGTTTCAAGAAATTCTTTTGCATGGGCGTTTTTACAGAATATGTGTTTTCGCTGTAGATTGATAGCCAAACAGAAGAACAAATGCCCTCTATACTTTATTATGAATGCTTTGTTTGGCATTTGGTTTTATAATTGTGTTCATGGAGTGTGTTTTATGCCAAAAGACGACAGATTAGCATTTTCACAAACTTGTTCCGCAATGATCTGTGGGTATTCTTTGAGATGGTTCACAATCTTTTATTATGTAACAGGGCTGTAGTGCATTTGTTGGCGAGTATTCATCTGTCATCCGGTTTCGCATATTTGTTTCTGAATACTGAATTAAAGATTCGTATATTTGAAACTGTATATTTTTTAATCCAAGAATTTTAGTTGCAATCACAACCAATGGCCATCTTAATTAAACTGATTTTTTAATTACTGAAGTTACGCACACACATGTACATCTGTTGGAATACAAAAGAATGACAATATGTACTCTTAACATTTAAATACATCTACCTTATGTCACACGTGTTATTTTTGTTTAATAAATTAATGATTTCATCTTCTCCAAAAGTGTGTTCATATATTTGAATTAAAATTTTACAATACATGTTTCAATTACGATATATTATAATGTACATATTTTATCATAATTATGTGCTAAAACTTGAGGGTTTGTCTCTGATAGCATATATGCGTACTATATATAATTCTTGTACTTATAAAATAAAGAAACCCCAATTAGCGCACATTTAATTCTATTGAAACAATTATACATAACAGTGCAAAATGCCAATAGATATTATATATGTTATGGCAGCATTTAGTCGTTACAAAGACATTAGCAATTACCTTTACAAACGAAAAAACCGATCCGTATCTGGAGTCTGTAAAACAACACATTAGCACACATAACTTTGTAAATTGCTTCATGCTCACAATTATCCTGACATAGGACACATCTGATTTGCCTATGTGTGTCCCTAAAAACCGACTGTTTAAAGGCTACAGCTACATCCCACAAGAGGTACTGAGATAAATACGAGGTATTAATTGGTAATTGTATTATTGTTATACTGCAAGACAAAAAACATATAATAAAAATGGTGCATGCTGTGGGCATCGAAACGCCAACGGTCTACATCTACACCGCTTAGTCTTTTGTTATAATCGTTTGCATATCAGAGCTATATCTTATTTTTGTTTTGACCGAATTTCGTAGTTTTGAACTCATGCAAAAAACAACAGCAATGAACTGTTTTTTCTCTGCCTTTAGCATCCCCGTTGTGCGTTTTGTTTTAAATATAAGCATATATATTTATGTCTTGATTGCCTCTACATTTTATAATTACATGCATTTCTTGCATATACGACTTAAGAGTCGAGCTAACATATTTTTCATATAAATGAGATGAAATATCTTTTTTCAAACGTTAAAACTGATTTAAAACATTATGTTTGTTAGATATTTACATGTATTTAATATCAATCCATCGATTAAACTATGTGTTTTGGTCAGTTTTGCTTTAACTACAATAACGCTTAGCTAAAGAACCGCTATGCGATTGAAAAGGTCTTTTCATTAGTGAGCTTAATATTAAAAAGAAGTTCCCACCGCTGCAGTTTTCCAACCTTTTTTGTTCAGATATTATGCGTTTCTAGAAGTTACTGAAAGGACACCCTCAAACATATTTATTTTAGGCAGTATGCCTTTTCGCACACATATATCTTAATCAAATGCAAAATAACGTTTAATGAACAACAAATGAACACCCACATATCACGTTGAAAAGGCTGCATAAAGCTGTTATAACTATTAAAGTCTGCCTGCTTCATCTAGACTGGTAAATCCTAGTGCAATGCTTCTCTTAAACAACTGACTGCCAGGCTGACAATGCGGTCTGGAATATATATCCAATTCTTTGAAGAAAAATGTCGATGTTTATCACATTGTTTGTTTTGCAACACAAAGTATTATCGTTAAAAAAGTGTTTTTCAAGCAAAACGAATAACAACTCGTATTTGTACGAGGTCATAGTACATATTTCATGCAGTTTATTCAAATGGTCCAACATGACCAACTGTTCAGTCTACATCCACATATTTTGATGGGCACTTTGTTTTGGGTGGGGTGATAATTATGTAGTCAAAATATTCACATTTGCATTCTTTACGTAACTTGATATTTAAAGAACTTTGAATAATCGACAATTGTCTACAATCCTCAAATAAGTAAGGTAATGTGTGTTTGCTCACATAAAGTGAATCAATCAAAGCTGAGTATGTAGTTTATTGATAAACAATTTCAATTAGCATAATATGAAACTAAACTATGTTCTTAATGCATTACAGCGTCGCTGTTTCTTTTTGACAAATGACATACTCCGAAATAGTTGTTATGGTTTAAAAAACCCACTAGTATGAGGTTACAAACACATTTAACACATTGACAATCATTTTTAAATCACGAAGCTTTTCAAACGTTTATATAATAAAACTATCATCAGTTGTTGGACTTCATTTGATGGGAGTTTTAACTTAGAGGAGATCCTGATAACAACCATTTAAGACAAATATGCTAAACTTTAGTTTGGAATAGAGTAAAACTACACATACGTTTGTGTCTTATATAGAAGCTGGAAATGCAAAGTTTTCATATTAAAAGTTATTTGTCTTTTGGTATATATCTGCAATTTCAGTTCAGCTACAACAAGTGATGTGTATAGCTCTGTGCACAGTGCCCACCGTGAGCAGATTGGTGGTGCTTTATTTCTGGACTCGTTTTGCAGCATCTTCTCGAATACCGTGATGTCGGAGACACTGTCAGTTGAATGTTCATTCCGCGTGTGTTTGTTTGTCTTGTAATTTAGTCTTGATAATTGTCGAACAAGTATTCTGATGCAAATTGAGTTGAACCGAGCAAAGGTTTTTGTTTCGGCAAGGCTAACTTTTAAGCTACATTTCTTGGGTTATAAATGAAGCGGACACAATAAACTATATAAATGCGCAAGTGTTCTAAATAGGTATACCAAAATGATTTCGTGAACGAATGCAGTTTGATAAAATCTGCTGAATAACGACCGAATAGTTTAGGGTCCGCGAAGAAGTAACCGATCAATTTTGTTTCTTCTTTTCTATTTAATGTTTGGTACCCGAAAATAAGTTTCAACATCGATTGTCATGTTTTAAGACAATAAACTTTCTTAAATTATTTCGCCACGGTAGCATTAGGGCCTATTGTAGTCAGCTCGTTTAATCTGTATATTATATACATATGTCATTTTAATAAAACTTAGATATAAGTCTACCGTAAAACATGTTCGAAATGCTTGTATCAGTTAAGCGATATGAATACAACAATGTGTCAAACAAACTAGATGTCAAACAGATTGTAAATTACTTTCACCCACATAACACGAAAAAGCTCTATTGCTTTCAGCCTCTGAAGAATAACACGGACAATACTTTACAACTGAATTACCATTTAATTATTCAATGGTTGGATGCAAACATAACTGCAACTTCCTAAGGTAATATATAATAACACATAACAAATCAACTAAATCTTGTCTAGATTTGATATATTTGGAACGTATCATTATATATAATTAAATATTCAGATCATTCTCATGTAACTTCATGAAGATGGCATTGTATTGTATGCACAAATACAGAGTAAATAACATCGTTACATATTTTGCTATTAAACATAATACAAAACATATATTTATTTATTTGTAAACATAATACTCTTCCTGACAATAACTAATATATAATACTTTTATCAACGTGTATAGGACTGTTTATAATGTTCGAAAGTTTAACAGCAAAAGAGATTAATTCGTTAACCGCGAATGCATTCGTTATTTAAAATGTGAGGGACAGAAACGCATTGTATTTATACATTACCCATTTAAAGGAAATACAAGATTGGGTCACATTGAAATATCTTAAGTATCATTATGATTGTATTAAATGCACAAACATTATTTATTAAACAAACAAATGTAAATACAATTAATATTGTGTTGTCTTTATTTATACTATTTTAAGCTTGCCATTTCAGCTGTGATGAGCTCAGATATATATTAACGTGTTTATAACAAACTATTCTGACAAATGCAAAAAAAGAAGTGAGTGTCATTGTGAAACTGTTTAAGTAATGAAATACAACTTTTTTTCTTTTAGAATAAAATTGTATATGCTTGTAGACCTTTGTCGATTGTCAAAGTGAGTTTTTTTTCTTGTTCGACTAGCATCGTTGTTTGTGAAACTGTGTTAACTTAAATCACAAACTCAATGATGTTTAAAGATAAAATGCAGAGTAGGATTTATTTGGTTATTTTACTAGCGAGCAATTAGCCGATATTCCCATCGCATACATGTGTGAAAACGATTTATGAGGAGTTGACATTCAAGTACGGTGAACATGCTCAGATTTTTATGGGCCTTTTATAGGCATTAACTGCAAATTGTTATAGTAAATCATGGCGCGACGGTCGCGTTGGAATCTAAACAATAAACATGTAGATAATTATGTTATTTGATGTTCAATTAGCACCAATTTCAGCAAAAGATAATATCGCATTCATGTTAAATTATGATATATCAAAACGATTCAACAGAGCTATGACAAACATGTACATCTGCTATAAACGTTCTTGTATGCTGTTCTATCCATATCCCTTTGCTTTTAAAGGCGCTTACATATCAAATCGTCTTTTGTAACTTTTGTGTTTTTGTTGTGCTTGATTTCGAGGACCAATATGATCACAATACTTGTGGTAGCACTTTACAAATCAGCCGATACATTCTAATAAATAGTTAAACACTAGAACTGAGCAAAATTTTAGCTGGTGTTTCAGTTGTAAGTATCAGATCCGATCATCTAACTCAGAACACCATTTTGGCAGCGTACGTTACGGGGCGTCCATTGAAATGTATTAAAAAAATTGAATGATTGACTTCAGGTTTCTCAGTTGCTAGCATGTATCTGGTTTATTGCAAAGTTAAAAATACAGGGATTTAGGTGCTCACACTCGCAGACAAAAAATGCAAATTGACGCTGGAAATGGTCACGAAAACTGAAACTGGTGAAAAAGGAACCCTATATTTGGTTGATAATGCTTTTACAATTTAAAACAACAATAACAATTTTGAAAAAGTGTTTAGTTTATTTGCATGTGTTGACTTTTTAGCTATGTACATGCCGGCTCGAACACAGATCCCGATAAGCCGACGCTCGAGAAATGGTAGGTGTTTGTTTGTGTCGAAATTTGATGTGCAACAAAATCCAAGCCCTCCCGCCCCCACCTCACCCCAGCACATGTGAGGCAGATGTCAGTTTCTATTAAAACTATGCCGACTTGTTTCATATCAACCTATCACAATATGTATAAATGACAATACGCTGCAAGTAAACAACATTTTCACCAGAATGGTATGAAGTATAAATTGCATGATATTGAAATGTAAAACAAATTATGCCGCTTGCGGTCGTAAGTAAATAAGATATAAATTTACACGGGCGTATAAAGCATAACAACTCGTGTTTTTATATAATGTGATATTGTAAGTTCACAAACGAGACATTCTTAACAGAAAACATCAAATCTGGATTTAAACTAAAGATATAGCGTTGGTAACGAAATAATAATTTAGTTTAACCTTGCTTTGCGAACACTCAGGCGCCATGGCCTGTGATAACACTTACTCCATTTGCAAAGCATCACGACGTTTTCGACACCAAACAGACCAATATTGTATTAACGTCTGACGAAATCAAAAAGGTATAGCATTGCCGAATTGTCGTAATATAATTTATGTTTATTTTGTAATGTAACTCATGAAAACTTGAGTAATATTAATTAATATACTGGTCGTATCGGCTTTTAAGTACTTTTCATATCGGAAATTCGAATGCAATCGCCGATCGGGCAGGAAAAATACGTACAAGTATCACCTGGCATTTCAGTTGCAGAATCGGTTTGATTACTATACATGATAGAAAAGCACTCGTGAAATGTCGAGAACAATAGCATAAATAATTTTGTGATGGGTTTTTATCATTGTTAGGTTAATAATCACCGATGATAGCGAAACATTTTGATTCCTGTATTATAAAGTGCGTAAAGCTCACTATAGTTTATACATATTGCATGAATAACCATGCGCTTGCATTTGTTTTCCGCAAATTAGCTATGTAATGTAATTGCATTATCACATGTTGTTTTATCGGTATATTTGTTTAGTTATTAATTTCTTTTCTTTTTTGCAAATCGAAATGAGCCAACTTAAACAATCTAAACTTTGTGTGCGGACCTTTAAGGACACATTATGACATATTGAATTGTTTCATTAATCTAGACTTACATGTAAGGAACTGGTTAATCGTGATTTCATACCCATACAGGGGTTCACACACCCGCCCACAACCGCCCACAACCGCCCTTATCTCTAAAAATGAAACTTTGGGAATATCAATTTACCAAAATGCTCTCAAGAATAATCAGGTTTTGTCTGCTGGATGCCTAGTAGCTGCGTCTTCTCTCAGTGTGAGCTGATAAGGAGTCTTTTGTATTTTAATTATAATACTTATAGTTTTCAATATACTTTTACATTCTGACATTAACAGTTAATGATATGAACGCTATTTTATGAACTATTATTCCCATGCAATTGTTCGTTTTTGTTTATCAGACTGCCAGTTGATCACTGAAATCGTCTCTGAAATCCCTGCATTTGGCAAACAATTTGTGCTTCTAAATATAAACACATCGGTTAATATTTTTTATTATTATTTGCCTTGTCATCTATAAGGTGCATCCGGTTCTAGTATGTACAACAATGGAAAGCAAACGAAATTGTCAAACTCACAGATTAGTTATGAACAATTAACGCCTGAATGTATGAGTTACATTAAAGAGTGAACTAATTGAACAATTTTTATTTCGTTTTTCGTCACAATTTTCTTAAAAACAACGTTACAACTGTAAATAAATGCGTTTCTTACATGGATGCATACAATACAATTCCGCTTACATAAGCTGAGAATAATTTCCAACATGAGTTACATTTTAACCCATATAATAGTTTCGATGCGTGTGTTTTCCTTGACGTATAATGACATTGTACACAATATGAATGTTCGGAAATTGCCTACGTTCCTGAAAATAAAAAATAAAGATTATTTGCTTGGTCATATCGGCTGATTCCGTCGCATGTCAGTTATTGTACATACATTGTTCACAGAAAAAAAAATCACTATGAGCGTGTCTAGTCAGTTTTTTGTCGAGCCCGATTTCAAAATCTGGATATAGCTGCCAAAATGATCAAGTGTCATGCAATTTTAAACAAATACCGCATAAGCGGCAAGTCGCATGTAACGCCATACCTCATACCTCAGTACCTCAAAGGTTAGGGTCACTTTTAGAAATCAAATGTCAAATTCGGCAATAATACAGCTTATCCAGACTCGTTCATTACGCGATGTCTAAGAATCTTACCACACATGTGGCTACGGTGTGTCGCGTGTTTAACGCACCACCCTTGCTCAAAACTTAAGGTCGTACATACATATCATTGACTAATGTGTTCATAATACGGCTTGTCCAGACTGTACATAACTGCACCAGTTATCGTGATATTTTAATATTATTTACCACAATTGTTCATCCTGTGCCCCTTGTGCAAAGGTTAATGTAATTAGAGATCAAAGATCATTTATGCGCGTGTTGCATTTTGTAACATAATTAGAAGCATTCCTGAAATGGTGTCGAAATGGAGCCGAATGGCATCTTGTTTACAATTAAAACATATTGGCTAAATAACGTATATATCATATACAAATGGAAGAAAATCACCCAAAGGCTGCAAATACAATTAATGTATTAACATCATTAGTTGTTTATCTACTGCTTTTTATCTGCATGTTCAGTCCGTTACAACAAGTACACGGTGTACAAAGTGAGAAGATTGCTAATGATTTATTTCTATGTTGCACCAGTTTCTCGAATGCCGTGGAATTTACGAAACTATTAACTGCATTTTGTTTTATGCTGTCTTTTTCTTTGTAATTTAAAATAAGTAATGACCATACAATTTTAACAAAACGTATTCACATGCAACTCAAGTCCCAACGAGCAAATTCGGTTTAGGCGTAGTTTCTTATTCACTTTGTACCCAGATTGTTTGTCCTAGTTATGACGCGGAAAAATAAATCGCTGATAAACTTGATTTATATTTCTTTATTTTAGGCATGCAAAATCTGCAGTATTGTTTTTATTGTATGTCGTTTTATGCAGTTTTGCTGTCACATTTTGTAGAAACACTGACGATTTAGAAGTAACGCCATCTTGTCTCCAGTCATGTTTTTATACAGACCACTCTATGATAACACAAAATATTATTCATGTTGTTTTTTTGTAGTTGTGAAAACAATAACTTGCAAGTTAACGTGTCGCATCGTAATAACGTACTTTAATGTTATATTAAATAAGTTACGATACTTTAAATTTAAATTAACTTTCACTTCTTTGGAAACGGTTTATATTGGATTGAATTAATCAGGATGTCATTGAAAATGGCAATATATGTAAAAGCATTAACTTTCACCTTTCCGATTCAATACTTATTAACTTATACATTTAAAGAAGTCAACACACAGTTGCATTTGTTTAAAAATTATGTGGTTCCGTTAATAAGTTCTCTTTTGCATAATGCATCTCAAGAATCTCGAATTCCGTTCAATTTATTTACAAAGATGTTGTTAACGAGATCTTTCACGACTGTCCAGCCACAATGCTATCAGTTTTATTGGGTTGTTTGGGCGTATTTGTTTACAGAATGGGGTTTGTCATTCGTAACGTTATAAATAATTGCCAGGTTCAAAGATATACCGATGTGAAATTTCTGGTTAGTTATTTCTTTTCTGAGCATTTGGGACATGTTTATGACCATGATGCCATATTTTATTACCAGGCTGCTGAAGAGCGGTTTGTCCGCACAAGTTCAGTCAGAATAATTAGTCCATCATTTGACGTGAATTTGCTTCTGTGTAAGTTTGTTTTCAACGGGCTCCTTAACTGCAAGCCAATAACTGTCGCTGAAATATACATTTAATTGTGTGTTGGAAATGCATATGTCAGTGTCCGCACTGAAACATGTAGTGATGAAAAAAATGGATTTCAGTTATTTTCATGCTCTTACATGTTTCACTATAGCCCAGTAAAGGCTCGTTTTGTTTATGGAAATAAGGGTATATGAAATTCGGATTAATGCCCCAAATGCAGGTTAATTACACCATCAAGTTGATAACATAATGTTTTACTGTATTTCTTTTAAAACATAATAATATTTGTATTTCCCACAACAGGTAAATATAAATTCGTAAGCATGTATACCGGTACGTTTGTTGTATACGTTCATATAAGTGCATATGGGTTTGTCAAATCAAAGAAACATTGATATTTATGTAATGTGCGAGAACATGTGATTTTTTTACTATTTCCCCGTCATAAGGTGTTAACAAAATTATAACGTTAAATAGTATTGTCTGAAAAAATAACATTTAGGTCATGGAAAAACAAACAAAGAAATAAACAAGCGTTTTCAACAAAAACCGAAATCCTGCAAGGCCAATTGTAAAGTCTGTGAAATGTTAAAAAGAGGTTTTCATAACAACCCGATAAGTGAAATTCCAAATGAAACAACAAAACAGAACTGTTACATTTACAACTTGGTATACGGCATATATTGTGTTAAATGCCGGAAGATGATATATATAGGAGGGACAAGTAGATCGTTAAAGGAACGTGCCAAAGAACACGAGGCTGACGTGAGGCTCCGGAGGAACAAACCCATCTCAGACCATTTCAACGGTGCGGGCCACGGAGAAAATGACATGGGTATATCAGTGCTAACACAAAAACGAGACAGTTCCCGTTATTACAGACTTATTAAGGAATTGGAATTCATAGAGAAGTTTGAAACACAGTCTCCAAATGGATTGAATACAAAAAATCAACTTGATGTCCTACTACGAGAAATTATTTTGTAAAAATTATTTGTGAAAAACAGTTAATATTAATCATCAACATAAATACATAAACAAATAACATTATTAAATGCAATTTATGTTATCTTTAATGTGTATATACTAGATTGAACAGCAAGTATGTATCATTATTTTATTATAATCGTTTACGTAGATATAAATTGATATCATTAAATTCATTAAATAAGTTTATCCTATTTAATTAATGATAAAAAGTCCAAGAAAAGTATAATGATATATGATGATTTATTGTTTTATTGTACAATATAAATTCATTTAGTATGTAAAGCACACATTTGGTATAAGATTGAGACATGTAATATGTAAGTAATTAAGGTCATTTCATGTTTAGCGAATTTTTACGATTTTTGGCGCCACTTTATATAACGTTATTTATGACGTCATCATGTACAACGTCATTTGACGTTTCAAAACATGTACTTTGTTATTTAAAATGTGCTGTCAAAAGACGTAAAAATGTAGTTTACATATTTTTTTCATTGTTTTGATAAAGGCATAATGCCGAAACGTTAAATTAAAGGAGTACAATCAGTGAAAAAATAGTGTTCTCATAATTGTCACGGTGAAGTTAAATAAGCGAACAAACATGTTCAAACCGAAAATAAAAAAAAGCACGGTTAAATAATTTACTTACGTTGTTAAGGTTGTAAATATTGTAATTTTAGTACATTAAACAAAGAAACAATTTAAATGCATGTACGCGATTTGCCCGGAAGACTTGTTATATTAGCCACGTATTTATTGATTATTTTGTCCTTACCATCACACGCTTTGGCAGTAGCAGGCATAACATTTACCAGAAAGGTGTGGGAGCAGGTCTTTGACGTACGGGGTATCAGCATCCATTAATTATTAAGTTATTAAGCAAAGTTTTGTTATCGCCGGGGATATTTCATTTTATACTTTGTTCAATGATTTTAAACTCTAACTCATCGTTTCAATTATAGTAAGAAGGTACACTGCAAACCCATCCTTAATTGCAAAATATATGTGTCATTCAACCTTTTTTAGCCTCTATTTTTTGCATTGACCGTCCCAAGGCGGTGAACACAGCTTTAATTTACGTATTTGTGTTGCATGTCATGTATTGCACATGCAATTGGTCACTTGTCTTAAAATGAAGACAAGTGTGGGTTAATAATAACTTCTCTCCTGATATTTTTTTTGTAGTTTCATTATTTATAGATATTTATAATTTCTAATGACTTGCGTTTTACTATTACACAGTATATTGGCATAGCACGTTGGCTATTTATCGCCTTGTGTTCCGTATGTTTAACATGCCATGTATAACGAACATGAACGTATGCTTAGACCACTAATACTGTGTATGTGAAACAAAAGATTATCATTTTAAAATTATGTATTGTGTCAGATTATGTGAGGAACTAAATATAATCATGTCATGAACTGTAAAAAATAACTTATTATGAACCATTTTTGTCGGATTAATTTTGATTCTTTATTTGTCAAGTTAGATAAGATTCTTTAACACTTTCTATATCTTAAAACCAGAGTGACCACCTAGGTAGTTTCCGTTTGCAACATGCTTTGTATTAAAAGTAAAACCGGTAAAATAGCATCATTAAACTGCAAACTTCAAAAAAATTTGGTTCATCTTATTGGTTTATTAAAAAAATCTTAACCACTCAGTTAACTTCATATTTAAGTCGTTTTTCGAAATATTTAGCTAAAGTACATACCTGTATTTTGTTAACAAATATTCCCTGATAATTATGAACAACTTTTGTGGAATTTGATATTTATATTGTATTGAATTCCTACAGTACTACAACGTTGCTGGTTCTTTTTTCAGTGTCGTTGATGCATTTGACTACAAATTTGGTTAGTTAAACTCATCTATGAAAAAATCCACAATCACCTGTGAAGTGAAGAACGGTTCTTAGAAGAAAACAACTTGTACGTTAAAAAAATGCATTTAAACAACACACCATTGCTGAATGATAGGCTTGATTTACTGTTTATACAGGACACACAAACATGATTAATTTTCCACGATTGCTATCGCGCAGAGTGATGATCTCATTATCTCTGAAACGTTGTTTAACGCTGAAGGCGTTTCATGAGGCGATTGACTTATTTATGTTTTCGCTTTCAGCACATAATCGGAACTGTGTGTGGCAATTGGTGCACAATACACACGCTTAAATGCATCCTATGTATGGATATGGTTCTGTTTACGATCACCATTTTAAAGAATCAACGAACTTTTCAATGGAGAACTTAACTATTAAAAACAGAATAAAAAAAATGCATGTATGCATTGTTGCTATCAACTTTGTAATGTATTTAACAAGCAGTCGATTTTTTTTTAACAATATACTGTCTAATACATAAATATATCAAACTCGGAGTTTATAGAAGAGTACTTACGGCGTCGACAGTTTTTTCCCTTAAGCATAACAATTATCAGATTTTGTTCTACGCTGATTGCCACTCACTGCATCTAACTCAACCACTTACGTTTATTGCTTTTCGACCCGACTAAATATCAAATACATAATTGCGTTTGCACATGTACATCGCCCCGACATTTGAAATTAGGGCGTCATATGTGAACATCTATTACAGTTACATGAATAGTACGTGTAATTAATAATGTTGTATAAAACAAACGATTGCATTTTCTGATTTACTCGTCGTTGATTTTGTTGTAATGTATGGCAAATAGAACGAATTGTTCCATATAATATGTGTATCAATCGTAAAGTAGAATACATTGATCATCGGAATTGATACGCAACTAGCTTAAGAATCCATAAACATATCGTATAATTCAACCGCCACCATATTTGAAGATGTTACAACGAAGCGTTTAGTATTTAACAACCAATAGTCTTGTCGTTATAATTTATAAATGAGGTTACGGTATAACAATAGAAATTCCATAAGAAATATACAAAAATATAATATGTTCAAGTTGCAGTAGTGACTAGTACAAAATAAGATATTCTTATGTGTTCACTTGGAATATAGGCTTGAAAGTTTTATAATTATATCCGTCCTGAAGCGATCAGGAATCACCTCTTCCGCCGTGGATTTGTTTTGTAAAATTCAAACTTGCTATGTTTCTAGGTTAAGATAATAACGTTTGAAGAAAGTACAGCAAACACTTATTATGATTTAAACGTGCAATGTCAGGGATTTAATGCATAAAAGATAAAACTATGCCAGCTATGCACTTTCTCTTGACTTTGATGTTCATTAAAATGTTGATACGCGTCTTCTTCTCACAACACCAATTGCAGGAGGCGCAGACGAATGTCAAGGTCATTAATCTTCGGTGATAATGCAATCTACACACATGTTAAGCATGCACTATTTGAAAACATTATATAGCAGTATGACTAATAGATTTTCACCAAATATGAAATAATTATTTGAAAATAGTTCGAATGACGCACTTACAATGTGTTTATGGGCAAATGACTTGTATATCAAATTAATGCGTTTGTAACAGAAGTGTAGCATGCTTTTTAACATAACCGCGAATACATGTTTTTTTTTGTTCTTCGTATTCCTGTTAGTTCTGTAATTGAGGAAAAACAAAGCAAAACAAAAGTAAAAGTCACTACCAGTATGCCCTTGCAAAAAACACGATGCATTTAGGTTTTGAATCAATCAAAATAGCTATATAATTCGCGATTAGGACAAAGTGCGTGAACTTGAGGTATTGATTTCAAGGCAATGTTAAAAAATCATTATTTTTCCTTCAGTTCATATCAATGCAGCAAAAAGAATGTTTAAAAAAAGATTACAACATAACATTTATAATAGTTAAATCAAGTTACCAACCGATTGTTGAAAGGTTTTATTATGGATTGTTTTACAAGGGGTATGAAAACATTAACTTTGACATGAGTTATATCGCGCTGAGTAATGCCCGCACTATCTCTCAAACGTACGCATTGCTCGTCATTGGATATCCTTTAGTTTCTTTGAAACTTTTTTATCGCTACAGAGCAAGAGTTTTTTGTTACACTTGACTTTGAATACAAACACACTTTGAGCATAGGCGTAACGTATCCCATTTTCAATAGTTGTACTTATTATAAACGATAATTTCATAGATTACAACTAAATTATTTTAAAATTTAATGTTACTATACTTTTTTAATTATTGATTAAACGGAACATAAACACATTATAAATTAGAACAGATATATCAAGATTCAGTTTAACTTATTCTAGATTATTTAGTTTTCGATTTATTGATACATTTAACTGAACTCGAACATGCACGCACATAAAGGGTTTCGCGTCTGAAATAAATAATAAACTACTGGGTTAATTACATACTGCGAAATCATTTTGTTTTCGAAAACTTATACCAGTTACTTATATTGTATTATTTACGAGCAACGCAGAGTCTTTTACATTCCAGGATGTTGCTAGATCGGCGGGTAGTCGGCTTTACCCCCTACAGACAATAGACCGGAAGTACTGAAAAAGAATTAGGTAGATACTCTCGTCCTGTCTTACCAAGTCAATAAGCTTTTATTTTCAAGATTAAGATAAACGAAAACCATTTACATCTATGATTTGAAATATCGTTATCACATTATATCCAATTTATTGTGTAGTTTTTGATTGAGTAAGTATATTACGACCGCTTTTTGAATATATTTTGTTGAGATTTTTCTTGTTGTGTCTCGTATGATTCGTTCGTCTGTGTGGGATCAATCTTGTTTAATATTTTCATAAAAAAACGCATATTTAGCAACATTCGCTGACTTTATTGTTTTTATATTATAGATTGATTTATGGCTAACATTAGAAAAGCATGCAAATAATATAAAGTTTTCCTAAAGTGATTACATTTTGTTCGTACAGTTTTGGAACAGTTAGTATACGCGTACATTTGTGTTTACTTCTTAAAAAACAACAACAATAACCATATCGATGTGTAGCGCTTTTTGTTATCATTCTTATTAAATTAACCAGGTGGTTCTAATTTATGCGGGTGTTCAAAACACACTATTTATTGAAGAATCTAACAAAATAAGTCTAATTCAGTTTTTAGGGACTCTGTAATACAATGGTATATTCAAACTTAATTTATCTGCCTTCTGTGTATTTTAATTTTTCATACGCCGAATATCTTTAACAAGTAATTTATTATTACAAAATATGCAAGATTTTGATAATATTTTTTTTACTATAAGAAAACAAAACGATCGTCACTAAAATTAATCATATCAAGGAGTTATGATTTATTTTGCGGAAGTCTTTTCTGAACAATTCTTAGCCGCACTACAGTGACAAATATTTTAATAAGGGCGAAAGAAGTTTACAATCATTTTTATCGAAGACTTGGCTCCGAACGCCAAACGAAGACTAGTATCGAACAAGCGTTGTGATGAAGATGTATGTGTAACTCTGTATGTCAGTCGCCCTGTCCACCTGAATATTTGTGCACTCCAGATATAAATTTAAAATATGTTCAGCAACTCGACAAATGCTCGTGTAGCGATTTTTACCCCCAACACCGTTTTTACTTACTTACAAGGGACTTTGAGCACACAGAGACTGGGTATCTTCTTCTAGCGACGTAAGAGCCTTGAAGAAGGATTCCTACCCCTCAATAGATCTGGTCGCTTATAGTTAATAATATATAAGCCAAACTCCTCGTACCAACACTATAAGACACTGTTTAGATTCCATACCTAGTGTACGAGGTCATATTATAGACCCGGAGTCATATCTACGTTACTTGATGTCTTGTCTCGAGGTCTTTTTTAACTGACCCGGAGTAATGTGCTTTAATATAGTAGCTCGAGGTCCATAAGCGAACAAGAGCAGAACCGATGTCATATCCCATGCACGTTGCGCATATTGCTGTATATAATGCTCAATGTCAGAGTTTAATAGCATTTGACTATAATTACTTTACTGTTCCAAACCAATCAAGTCATCACTTGCAAATCATAGAAATAGGTAGCTTGAGGAAGTTGTTTGTCAATTATATATATAGATTGTTTGGAGCCATACTTAAAACCCGAAGCTCGATCGACCAACACGTTACACTCGTATATTATTTGTACAATTGAGTATGAGAAAACATCGCATTTTCTATTTCGCCTGGTGGAGGTATTTTTTAGCAAATAAGGTTCTTAATTCCTGTCTACAGGCGGGAAGGTTCTTCAACATGTTATTGCCTGTTGACAAAGATCAATAAAGGTCATAGCCAAGGTTAGACGGCCATGCCAAAAAATATAAATGTCTTGTTTGTGATGGCAATAACTTTGAGTATATAGAAAGAGCGCTATGATAACATCATATTAGTTTTCGTAACTGTCGGCGATCATTATGTTAATATATTTTAGGGGTGAGTACGAAGCGTCCGCAATCCATGTTCGACCCTATGTTTATGATCGTTCAAACATTGGGATAGCAGCGATAATTATAATGCCGTCTATTAAAACGAGACAGTTCATGGCGTCATCGCGACAAATTCTAAACAGTAACCCTTTGTTGACGGTGTTGATCGTCGCATTAATTTAAAATGTAGGTGATATGACAATATCATTTTTGCTGGTAACGTATATATTTTGAAGACTTGTTCAGTTGGTAGAGAACTAGACTACAATTTCATGGATCGCGGTTTGATCCACTGTACTGTCACATATCTTGTGTGGTAATTAGTCATGAATTCCTTTTTACGACCATTCTAACTCTACATTTAATTCAAGAATGGAAGTTGTCAGTTACTGACCGAATTAAGTGCACTTAGTACTGGTAAACCAACCAACCTATGCAAAATGTGCTTTGGTTAAGTGACCGCAGTGATTAAACTGAAATAAAATTGAAAACGGAACAAAACACCAAATAAATAAACACACAACAAAGACAAGAACTACACAGATATATGTATAATAAGTGATGTACAATGAACAATTAAGATAGTCATATGTATATACGACGACGGTAATATATTTTGTATTGCAAAATCTACAGCATAAACACACATTATTAAATCAGGTTATATAGCACAACAAAAGTCCTTGGTATATAATAGTGACAATATTTGTTGTATTTTTCGCTTTTACCCTTTTTAACACATGAAAAACGGAGCATATTGTTTGGGAGAAAAGAACAACAGCTAGGTTAATAACATTGTCACTGAATACACCGTTTATTTTGATTTTAAGGAACGCAATACCACAGACTATTGCCCTTGTTTGTATGGGAACTAAATACGTATATGCAAGGGGCAGTATAATATGTATATATAAGGTGTAAGGCATTGCGTGTTTTTTGTGTGGTTCGCGAAACTCAAATTATGAAATGAGCTTCTTTTGATTATTCCGTTATAAAATAATATGATTCATACATTAAGCCCTCCTAGCACATGCTTCCCACCACAATCTCGACCATTAAAAAGGCCGTTTATGCATAGCTCATATGATGATGAAGGTTATTATTCTGTTAAATTTATGTAGACTGCGTAATGATATAGCGAGTTACACAAATATGCATGCAGTGCATTTGGATATGTTCAAACTAGCATATGTATATAATTAAACAACTGTGAAATGCCCGGTATGTTTTTGATATTTCAAATATATTGCAGCAGCGTGTTGTAGCTTGGCAGTTGACTTCGGCATAAACGTGTATAGAGTTCACACGCGTGTTCCATGTAGTAAGAACAAATGCTTACACCACTACACATATGCTTATATTACTTTGTAACACATCATATTTACAATTATATCTGTTAACTAGAGTTAAATTTTCATGCACAAAAGAAGACGGACCTGTATTTGATTAAAAAATAACAGCACCCAAAGAAACTTCACCGTTATGCATATAAATTTGCCTACGAAATGTACACGTAAACAAAACAATAGCAATACGCTTTGCTTAGTAAATGCGCCTCAGTCAATTTATAAATCATGAACACAACATTTCAACATCCGCTAAGTTTATTTACTTTATGATAAAAAATATCCTTCATGAGTTTTAGAGGGTACATGCTCTAATCATAACCGCGGATTCTCTGATATCAGGTTATTAGCGTCTTTTATTGATGTTCCAGACACACATGTGAAGGCCATTATAGTTCAGTATTCATGGATAGAACATGTTTGTCTATTACAGGTGAATAAGTATATAGATATAAAACACACATTGAAATAGAGATATGCGAGGATTAACTTTTTTATGGTAATAATTTATAGTAAATATATGCTAAGTGTATTGGCATAACAACCCATGCGTCTTAAGAGTCTTACACTTTTCATCACAATTTCGTGAAGAATCTCAGTTGTTATGCTACATTACGAAAACTTTGAATATAAAAACACCTTACCGAGACAATATGAAAATTCATATGCAAAGTCTTTGACGGGTAAGCAAATACATTTACTAACAGTAAACCACTATTTGTTGTTTGTTTTAACACTTGCACGACACGTAAGTACGAATAAACTCCTAGTTTACGAAGCAATACAACGCAGATCTGTACAAAAAAATAGGTCGCTTTTATGGTATATAATTATGTCTTTATTTGTTTCACAAACAGGTGGTAATGTTTCGTACGAGCTCGTTTGTGAAAAGGTCAATGTTACTATAATAGATTTGAGCAGTTTTAGCAATCCCACGGTAAAACTACTCGTTGGCCTAATCCAACAAAAACTCATCACGATTTTGATTTATTTGCGTGTTGAATGTATTTTCCAGTATTTGTTACTTTCCTTAAATTAAAAACTTCGGGGTGTTAAAGAAAATTTCTCTTTTGAACATGTTCTGAAGTTTCATTATACCTATGTGTATGTGTTTGTATTCCTGCGCGTATCAAAATGTACGTCTTATTATCTAAATCACTTGTAAGTCAAGTATTACATTTCTACATATCCTATACATGAATAAGCAAGCGATACCTTTCAATCTCGCCAGTAGTTGTACGTGCGGTAAATATTTCTACACCACAGGGTACTCGATTTTGAAGACAGCTGGAGAAGGTCATGACAGGAAAGTATTGAAAAACAAAACATTCAGATCGTTGTTAACAGTGTTCTAGTTAACAACAGGATTTTGTTTCGTCAACAAGACATGGTTCAATTGAGCACCATGATTGTGCTCTGATGGAAAACACTGATTGAAGACGATTTGTCTCTTTTATTTCTTCTCTTCTGTAGATACTCATTGCATTGGTGGCAATGGGTCAACGCGTGCAAACGATCATCTTTATTTACAAACACGAGATTATCTTAATGAAATATACAATACGTATTTAGATGCCTTAATATGTGTGTATTAATGCTTAATATTGTTCATCGGTACTCAGTAATGGTATATTGTTTTCCTCAATGTGTTGATGTGACTCATAGCATTGTAAAATGTTAAACGTTTGTGACATACATGCATGTAATAGTTCAGAAAAGTATGTCATAATGAATACTTTGCTTTAAAAAGTGTTTATTTTTAAAATAAACGTTCACAATTCATGTTTCTCATGCACGATTTGTTTTACAAAATTAAATCGGAATTTGTACCTGTCAACGTAAATGTTTACTAGTCATGTACTGTATACACAATACCATTCATTACTTTGTAATACAGCTTTCAAATTTTATTACAACGAGTTGATACAGAGCAATACAAAATGTCAATAGCCATTTTATGTGATGGCATTAAAAACATCGTTAGTTGTGTGTTATGCAAATTCCGAAACAAAATACAGGGTTATACAAAGACAAAACGATTGCATGTATACGTATTTGAAATAACAAATAAGTAAAAATAGTTATGTGATGCTGTATATCATGACATATGTATTTGTGTTTGCCCATTACTGTCATATCCTGGCATATGTATTATTGTTGGCCATAATTAGAGGCTGTTTGAAGTCTACAGCCACAATCCACATGTAACGTGGACTTTTTTTAAAGAGCTAAACTTCGCAAGTTGTCGTTTGATTATATAGCACAATATTGACATTGCTAATAACAGACAACACATGTTCACAACTTCAATGTGTTTCATGTGTTGTTCTTTGAAATTCAATAGCAATAGAAAATACGTTTATTGTTTCGAAAAGACCATAGTTGGTAAACTATTTTTTAATCCATCGCTTTATAAATATTAATTAAAACTATAGACTTAATAAACTCGTTATCAATGTGTGATCTCTCCTTAGACTCTACTAATAATATGTAACATACATTTCATCTAAGCATCACCGTATCGCCTACTTAATTATGTGTACATTAGCAGACATTCGATAGCAATATCTTTCACCTAAGACCTCTTATTACATTGTATAACATACTTGCGGATAACAATACTGTTCTGTGTTCTATCATGGTATCACATTTTCTCGGTTGATTTATGGGGTACGTTACAATTTCGTGCACAAAACACAAATGCGGAATACGTTATTATTTGTCCATAGAGTATCGTTTAATTCGAGCACAATTATCCCAAGAGATCTATATGGAAAAAAACATCACATCTTAAAGCAACACTAAAATAGAAAACAAGTAATAAGAAACGTGTCGCCTTGTGTTGTACAGTTCATTGGTTAAAAGGGGTCAAATTATCTTATATACTACCAAGTGTATGCAGTATAATGTTACTATATATAATTCAACTCGAACAACGAACACAGTTTCGTACAGTCAAAAGTAGACGAAACATAGAAACAACAATTATCATCTTAACTTTTTTAAAGATAATTGATTACATCTTCTTCAAAAAGGAAGATATTGAAATCGTAGAGTATCTGGAAAACCTCAGTCCCAAGTTAACGTCAACACATTTATTATGGCCATGCTGTTAAGAAAACAATGTAAAACTCAATACTCTCCTTTATTGTTGTCTGTTTATATTTAATCCGTCTGATAAACGCCGTGCCACTCAAACACACACTTTCTTACGACTGGCCAACGCTCACTGTTTATCATATGCCATGTTTCCATTATCAATGTTCACTTTTCCATTATTTTGTCAAGCCAAGTTCCATGTTAATTACTTGGTTGCAAAAGGGTCGGTGCTGGTACAGATCTAAAATGTGAGTTTTTGTTTTTAGTTGTGAGCGTTAGCTCACGACTAAAGTTACAGAGCATGTTGTGCAAATCAGTATGTGGCTAGAAGCCTTAACTATCATAAGAACCGTAACTCACTATGCTAGGAACGATTACCGCTGCCTGTCTGCATTGCAGACGACAGTGAGTGTATTTACAAGCTTGTAAGCCGACATTGGCCAGTCTAGTGTTTATTATTGAAATCTGTACATATTCGCTGCTTTCAGGTATGCGTGTCAAATAAGATTAGCCTGTGCGAACTAACTAGCCTGTACAATGTGCACAAACTAATCAAGGACGAAAACAGCGAACAACTTCAGTGCCTTCAGCGCTTTGATTAATGTATATATCAGTATGTTTTAATTCGAGTTAACGGATGTAAACGNCAGCCACAATCCACATGTAACGTGGACTTTTTTTAAAGAGCTAACATTCGCTAGTTGTCGTTTGATTATATAGCACAATATTGACGTTGCTAATAACAGACAACACATGTTCACAGCTTCAATGTGTTTCATGTGTTGTTCTTTGAAATTCATTAGCAATAGAAAATACGTATATTGTTTCGAAAAGACCATAGTTAGTAAACTATTTTTTAATCCATCGCTTCATAAATATTAATTAAAACTATACACTTAATAAACTCGTTATCAATGTGTGATCTCTCCTTAGACTCTACTACTAATATTTAACATACATTTCATCTAAGCATCACCGTATCGCCTACTTAATTATGTGTACATTAGCACACATTTGATAGCAATATCTTCCACGTAAGACCTCTTATTACATTTTATAACATACTTGCGGATTACAATAATGTTCTGTGTTCTATCATGGTATCACATTTTCTCGGTTGATTAATGGAGTACGTTACAATTTCGTTCACAAAACACAAATGCGGAATACGTTATTATTTGTTCAAAGAGTATCGTTTAATTCGAGCACAATTATCCCAAGAGATCTATAGGGAAAAAACATCACATCTTAAAGCAACACTAAAATAGAAAACAAGTAATAAGCAAAGGTGTCGCCTTGTGTTGTACAGTTCATTGGTTAAAAAAGTCAAATTATCTTATATACTACCAAGTGTATGCAGTATAATGTCACTATATATAATTCAACTCGAACAACGAACACAGTTTCGTACAGTCAAAAGTAGACCAAACATAGAAACAACAATTATCATCTTAACTTATTTAAAGATAATTGATTACATATTCTTCAAAAAGGAAGATATTGAAATCGTTCTTTATTATTTTAATATTTCCAGTCTGCCGAAGGCTTAACTAGAAGTAGACTAATTTTAACGAGTATCTGGAAAACCTCAGTCCCAAGTTAACGTCAACACATTTATTATGGCCATGCTGTTGAGAAAACAATGTAAACTCAATACTCTCCTTAATTGTTGTCTGTTTATATTTAATCCGTCTGAGAAATGCCGTGCCACTCAAACACACACTTTCTTACGACTGGCCAACGCTCACTGTTTATCATATGTCATGTTTCCATTATCAATGTTCACTTTTCCATTATTTTGTTAAGCCAAGTTCCATGTTAATTACTTGGTTGCAAAAGGGTCGGTGCTGGTACAGATCTAAAATGTTCGTTTTTGTTGTTAATTTATATATCAGTATGTTTTAATTCGAGTTAACGGATGTAAACGATACGCAGTATACTGTAATAATGTGTTGGCAACCACTATTTCAAACGACCAAAAAGAGCTATTCTTATGGCGTATTATGTGTCCAATACAGTTGATTGTATTTACAAACATTTTCAACAGAATTGTACATAATATAAAGTAAATGATATTGTGATGTTAGAAATCATCGCGTTTGCGGTCGTACGTTTATAAGTTACGTTTATTCATTAGCGTTTATAGCATAATGAATCGCGTTTTTATGTAAGCAGCAGATATTATAAGATAACAAAAGAGAAATTCAGAAACCTTCATATCTGGATTTAAAATTTAGATATCGCGTTTGCACCGGATTGATGCTTTAGTTTCCACGTTGCTTTACCAACATTTATGGCTAGTGATAACGCTTATGTTTTTAAAACTGCACCTGCAAAGCATCACGACGTTCTCTTCACCAAACAGGCCGATATTGCATTACAGCAAGAGTGAACGAAAAGGTATAGCATTTCGGAAATGACTTTATATTATCGGTGCTTATTTTAGAATGTTTTTCATGAAAACTTGAGTTCTATTATGGATATACTGGACGAAGTGGCTTTTAAGTAGCTTTCATATATCAAAGAAATTCAAATGCAATTTACGATTGATCAGGCAAAATATGTGCAAATGTCACCTAAAACTTCAGTTGCAAAATCGGAAGAAAAGCATCAATGAGTCGTCGGGTATAATAGCACTATTCATATTTATGTTGCATATCCTGTATTGCATGCGCAATTGGTCACTAAAAATAAAGACACGCGGCGTGGGTTAATAAGAACTTCTCTCCTGTTAATTGTTCTGTTAATTGTTCTGTTAATTTTTCGAAGATATTTATAATTGTAAATGAGTTTCGTTATACTATTACGCAGTATATTGACATAGCAAGTTGGGTACTTCTCGCCTTGTGTTCCGTATGTTTTACATGACATGTATTGCAAAAAATGAACGTCGACTTAGACTACTGATACTGTTTATCTGAAACAAAGGAATATCATTTTATATTTATGTTTTGTGTCAGATTATGTGAGGAACTTAATATAATCATGCTATTAACTTTTAAAATTGGTAACGGTATAACACTCGACATTGCATAAGAAATCTGCAAAAAGATAATATGTGTTAACTGCAGTTGTGAAAAGTACAAAATAACATAACCTATCGATACGTGTTCACTTGGAATACAGACTTGAAAGTTTTCTAATTATACCCGTTCTTTAGCGATCAAGAACCACCGCCGTGGATTATTTTTTCAAATTCAAACTTGCGATGTTTCAAGGCTAAGATAATAAAGCTTGAAGAAAGTACATAAAAAACTTAAGAGTTTAAAGTGCCGTGTCAGGGTTTGCATTCATATAAGATAAAACCATGCAAGCTATACAATTTGTATTGACTTTTATGTTCATTTGAAATGTTTATTATCGTCTGGTCACAACGCCCATTGCAGGAGGAGCAGACGAATATGTCAAGGGCGTCAATCTTCGATGATAAGGCCATCTACATTAAATTTGAGAATGCACTGAATAACACAGAATATATTTGTATTACTAAATATATTTCCACTGAATAAGCAATAATTAATTGTAAATATTTCAAATGATGCACAGTCTTATGTGTTTGTGGGAAAATGACTTGAATGTATATCAAATTGATTCGGTTTTTAAACAAGTGTAGCATGCTAGTAAACACAGCTGGGATTTGCGTAATTTATATATGTGAATGTTTCGTATGTGCTGTCTATATTTATTGTTTGTTTTGTTGTTATATCCGTGTATTTAAAACAAAAGACAGACAAACAATATAAAATACTTTACGTATAAGCTTTCACTACTAGCATATCCATGCAGAGGATATACACTGTATTTTGGATTTAAATAAATAGTTCTGTAATTTGCGATAAGTTAACGGTTTTACTAAACTTAGCATGCACGAGAGTTTTGTCTTTCACGAACCTTGCAAGCACTTGAGGTATTTATGTTAAGGCAATGTGTTTTTTTAAGCATTAATTGTCCGTCTTTTCGTATCATATATACTGCAATACAAATGTGTTAACAAAAGATTACTACATTACACCCAAAATGTTAAACCAATTTTACAACCAGTTGTTGAAATGTTTTAACTATGGATTGTTTTTACAGGGCGTACAAAAATATTAACTTCGACATGATTTATATTGCGCTGAGTAAAGCCGACACTATCTCTCAAACGTACCTATCGCTCGGCATTTGATATACTTTACTTTCTGTGGAACTATTTTATCGCTATAGAGCAAGAGTTCTTTGTTATCATGGACTTTGAATACAAACACACTGTGATCATTCCTTGGCGGAATTGCTCATATGTTCAATACGTTTCTTAATTAATGAAAATGTCATAGATTACAACATAATTTCTTTAACATTTTATTTAATAATAATGGTTTTAAATGCAAATACTAAAGATTATGACAGATATACTGAGATTCAGTTTACCTAATCCTATAACATTTAGCTTCCGATTTATTGATAACTTTAAAGTTAAAACAGTTTGCAAATCTTTAAAATTAAACGCAAACATGCACACACACAACGGATTTCGAGAATCGAATAGATACTTTAAAAATAGTTTAATTACATATTGTGAAATCACTTTGTTTTCTAAAACTTAAATCACTTACTAATATGTGAATTATTTACGAGCAATGCAGAGTCTTTTACTTTCGAGTATATTGCTAGATCAGCGGGTAGTCAGCTTCATTGCCCGCTACAGACAATGGACCGGAAGTACTGGGGACATAATTAGCATAAACGTCAGGTTAAGACTCTCGTCCTGTCTTACCAAGTCAATAAGCTTTAATTTCGAAAATTAAGATAAACGAAAATCATTTGCATCTTTGATATACAATATCGTGATCATATTATATCCATGAAATGTTGTAGTTTTTGATTGAGTATGTATATTACCACCAATTTTTTATTATTTTTTTGTTGAGATTTTTCTTATCGTGGCTTGTATGATTCGTTTGTCTGCAAGTGTTTGATCTTGTTTAATATGTTAATATTTCCATTTTAGGAAACGTACACGTACATGCTCAGCAACATATCCAGACATAATTTATGTTTTAGATGCATATACCGCTTAAATAAGAAAATCATGCAATTTAAATTAAGGTCTTCTTACTGTGACAAAAAATATCGAAACATTTAGTGTATGCGTATATGTGTTTTGTTTCTTCATGTCATATACAACCATATCGTTTGTTGAATACATTCCATTCACATTGTTCCCTTATATATACAACAACCACGTATTGGCTTAATAGGAAATATTTTACTTCTGTAATTTCTTATGCTGTGTACGCAGACTTAGATTTATAACTTATAAACGTGCGACCGTAAACGCAATAAACAGTATTTTGACAGCGTACGTAATGGGTCGCCCATTTAAATGTATTGAAAAATCGGAATAACTGACATGCGGTTTTCTCAGTTGCTAGCAAGTATCTTGTAAGCTGCGCAGCTGGGCATGCAGGTTTTCAGGTGTTCTCATTCGCACAAAAGTTGCAATATGACGTTGGCAAATGATCGCGAAAATGTTGCAAAGTAACGCTTAAATTGGTTGATAATGCATTAAGCAATTTAAACTTATATTTCCTCCAATTGTGTGAGGCCACAACCACCATAATTCCGAAATGATGTTTGGTTAGTAAGCCTTTGATGATATTATCGCTTTGTGCAATCCGGATCAAACAAAGATCCATATAGACCGAGGTTAATGCTCGAGAAACGAAAGGTGCCAATTTGTGTCGAGATTGTATGTGCAACAACGTTTATGGTCTCCCCCCCCCTTCATGCAAGTGCGAGGTAGCTGTCAGTTTCTAGTAGTTGTATGTGCACCTGTTTTATGTAAACACGTCACTGTATGTGTCAATTACAGTAAATTGCATTTACAACCATTTTCATCATAGTATAAAGCGAATTTCTGTGTGATGTTAACAAAATCATTACCTTTTCGGTAATACGTTTATTAGTAATATATCTACTTGGGCGTATGAAGCATTACAAATCGTGTTTTTATATAATGTGATATTTTAAGTTCACAAAAGAGAAATTCTTAACAGAAAACCTCAAATCTTGATTTAAATTATAATTGTATATTGCGTTGGCACCGGAATTATACTTTAGTTTCCTCGTTGCTTTACCATTATTCAGGCGTGTCGGTGTCTGCATCTGCTATACATCACAACGTTATCGACACCAAACAGGCCGATATTGTATTACTGCCTGACGAAAACGAAAGGGTATATCATTGCCGAAATGACTATATATAATGTATACTTATATTTTAGTATGTCCTGAAAACTTGAGTTAAATAATGGAAGAAGTAGCTTTTAAGTAGCTTCCATATATCAAGGAACATCTAATCAAATTGCTCATATGACAGGCAAAATATGTGCAAATATCACCTGGAGCTTCAGTTGCAAAGTCGGTTTATGATGCATAATAGAAAAGCACTCCCGAAACGTCGGGTACAATACCAAAAAGCAATTCTGATAATAATAATAATTATTTGACGAAACTTACAGTTGACGGAATACTTCTCAAGCTTATTAGTGAAAAATAGATGTCAATGTTTAATATATCGATTCTAAAACTGCGAATAAGTATATGAACAAATGCACCTAATCATTTGGGTTCCGAATCACTACGTCAATATGATGCATGTTTCACAGCTAGACCAATAGCATAAATGAAAAGCTTAATATATAACTCGGTCAGCGGAAAAATGTTACTGTCCGATGTCGCCCGCAGTGTTATAACCCGCATAGATGGAAGGCACAATTCAGGAACACTTGATTTATTGTGGTTCGGCAACTAAAGCAGTGTCCAATAATGGTGTGCGATGCATGCTGCAGTAATTGTGTCAAAGTAGTTAATAATTATGCTTTATTCTTCTTCAGTCTTGGGTAATTTTAATAAACATGTTATATCACAATTTTTGTTATAAATATATGACCATGAATCATTCTTAACATAATAATTAACCTTTGGTATTTACATTTTTTTTTCAATAGTTTATCGTCTGAAATCATCAAAATAATCAATTGTGTTCATAGTGTCAACCCGCCATCTTGACAATTAAGGTTCTCCTTGAGCCGTGGAACCTGATGAGCTATTCCAATTCCAAGATTTGCATTCTACAAATAGCCTTAAAACTGACGTTGCAGGTTCATTTCTTGTTAACAAATGTCACAGACGATGTAGCATGGAAAATACGCATAAATAAACGATTTTGTGTTACTTAGAAACACAATATGAACAAAACATAAAGGTATCGAGTTATGATGAATTACAATATTTACCTGTCGCATTTTTGATCAGCAAAACGATGATGACGGTGTCAAAACTTATTTCCGTAATACACTACATAATATGCAAACGTTCTATAAAGTGATTTATCCACGACTCAAAAAGAACCCACGACTCAACAAGAACCTACCTAGGTGAATAATCAACAATGATACCGGAACATTTTGACATTTTCTTAAAGCCGGCCGAGTTGATAATGGTATATTTTCCCATTTTTTTATGTGTCGCAAAAAAGTGATTATGAGTCAAAATATTAAGGTATTTATGTCAGATTCGCAAAACATTTGGTCAAAATCGGTCAAGAAATGCCCAAATTCAGTGCAAAGATAGGGCTTTTCAATTTATGTCCATGGACAGAAATGATCTAAATTTAAACACGCGCGTGTCACATGTAAAAACCACGTGACCATTGCATTATCGTTTACAACGCCATTTGCCTTGGAGAAACCGTGTTATTTAGCAGTTTTTCTTTGTTTTTTAACGCGCGGAAGTGGAAATCACATGAAACTGGCGCTCACGTGACCCAAAGCGTGCATACGTCACAGGTTAATAATAGTCTTGAGGATTCCGTTATGTACATGATTAGGTTTCGTATTTTTGATGCTTTTGGCATTTTTTGGCACATTTTTTGCGAAAATCAGTATGGAAGAGTTAAACTTAAGAATGTATCTAACAAATACTGATCAATTCTGGTCAGTTGAGAAAACCAAATTGTTGTGAGAAATATCAACTCGGTCGGCTTTAAAGCATAATGAAGTGCGAATGCTCACTATATTTTATACATATTCCTTTTTTCTGCGAATGAACTATGTATTGAAACTAATAATTTTTATGGAATAGTATTATGCCTTTTCTATTTTCACAAAATGGTCTAAATGTTTGGTACGAACTCGTTTGTGAAAAGGTCAATGTTGCTTAAACCAATTTTATAACAGTGTTTTATAGCAACCCTACGGTGGAACTACTCGTTGGCCTAATCCAACAAACATTCATCACGATTTTTATTTGTTTGTGTGTTATATCTATTGTATTGTATTTTATCGACGATTGGTTACTTTGGTGCCTTAGATTAAAGGCGTGAAGTTCTCTCTTTTAAAGTTTCATTATTCCGATGTATATATGTGTGTTACTGTGTTTACATGCACGCATCAAAATGAACGTATTCTTGCATGAATCACTTACTTGTAAATCTAGTACACGTACGTATTTTCTACATACCCTATACTTGAATACGCAAGCGATACCTTTGAACATCGCCCGTGTGTGGACGTGCAGTAAATATTTATATACCCCCAGCGTACTTGATTTTTAAGACAGCCGGAGAATGTCAAGGCAGGCAAGTATCGAAAATAATACATAATCAACGGCTGTAAACAGTGTTCTAGTTAACAACCAAATTTTGTTTCGACAACATTACATGGTTCGATTGAGGTGTTGTATTCACGAAATAATTGCATGATTTTAAACAGATTTGTATTCTAAACTAGTTGAATGTTGAAAAACGATCGAATACAATACGTACTGCAGCCACTGGTTTTGATATCCCCACAAAGTCTTAAGAGTAAACTCTGGGAATTTAAATTACAAAGATATGTAAATAACCAAACAAATATCCCGATAAACAACATGTGATTAATTATTATTAATTTCAATACAAAGTTCATTTGCAGAAAAAATGCAATATGTATCACATACAGTGAGCATTCGCAATTCATAATGACTGAAGAAGATTGCAAAATGTTCCGCTATCATTGTTGATCATCCACCTAGTCATTCTCAACTTCGATGACACAATTCCCGCAGCATGCATTGCACACCAATATTGAACTCTCCTTCAGTTGCAGAACCACAACAAATGCATTGTGCCTTCATCTATGCGGATTATCGCACGCACTAAGATCGACATCGGACAGTTAAATTTTGCCGCTTACTGAGTTTTATATTAAGCGGTTTATGTCTTGAGAACTATACTGTGTAGACACTCATTTCAATTGAAACACCCTGTCGGCTAGGCGCAGTACATTTTTGCCACTGAACGCATGTGTATACTATTGGTCTAGCTGTGAAAGAAGCATCATATTGGCGTAGTTATTGACTAGTGATCAAATTATTAGGTGCCTTTCTTTCAAATACTTTTTCGCAGTTGTAGAATCGATATATTAAATACTCAAATATTGTGACTCGCTAAAAGGCTTGAGAAGAGTTCCGTCAATTTTAAGTGACGCCATGTTATAATTATTTTGTATTAGAATTGCCATTTGTTATTGTATCCGACATCTCAGGAATGCTTTTCTATTCTGCATTATGAACTGATTTCGGACTTGAAGTTCAAGGTGATATGAGCACATATTTTACCTGCCCTATCCGCAATTGCATTCGATTTATTAAACTTACTTAAAGGTCACTTTTACCTTATTTCCATTATATAACTTTAAGTTTTCAGTACGTACATTCCAACTTAAACATAAATTATATAGTTATTTTGGCACTAGTATACCTTTTCGTTTTCCTCACCCCGTAACACAATATCGGCCTGTTTGAATTCGATAACGTCGTGATGCTGTGCAGATGGAGTTTTAAAAACACTGGTGTTATCCCAGGCCCTGACACGCCTGAATGTTGGTAAAAAATTTGGAAACCTAAGTATTATTCCGGTGCCAGCGCGATATCTATAGTTTAAATCCAGATTTGAGGTTTTCTATTAAGAAGGTCTCTCTTGTTACCTTAACATATATCATAATATAAAAACACGAGCTAATATGCTTTATACGCCCAAGTAGATTTATAGATCATAAAAGTACGCAAACGCAGTGATGTATTTTACATAACAATATTATTCACTTGTATACTATACATGTATACCATTCTGATGAAAATGTTTGTAAAATACAATGTACTATAATTAACATACTGTGATGGAATAACATGGAACAAGTTATCATAGTTTTGCTAGAAACTGACAACAGCCCCACACTTGCACGGGGGGGGGGGCGTAGATATTGTTGCACATCAAATCACGACACAAAGAGGCACCTAGGGTTTCTCGAGCTTCGACCTCGACCTATCGGGTTGTGGTTTTAGCCGGCTTGCACACAGCAATAATGTCAATATATGCAAACAAATCAAACCCCATTTTAGAATTTTAATTCACGACACAAAGAGGCACCTAGGGTTTCTCGAGCTTCGACCTCGACCTATCGGGTTGTGGGTTTTAGCCGGCCTGCACACAGCAATAATGTCAATATATGCAAACAAATCAAACCCAATTTCAGAATTTTAATTGTTGTGGCTTAACACAATTTGAGGGACAGTAAGTTTTTTTAAATGCATTTTCAACTAATTTTAAGGTAAATTTTCGCGATCATTTACCAACGTCAATTTGCAATGTTTCTGCGAATGTGAGCACCTGAAACCATGTATGCATGCCTAGCCGCGGAACTGACCAGATACTTGCTTGCCAATCAGAATGACCCGATACTTGCTAGCAACTGAGAAAACTGGATGTCAATCAGTAAGATTTTTCAATTAATTTCAAAGAACGCCAAAATGGTATTCAGAGCTAAGAATGCTAATGTTCGAATCTTAAATGCAATGTGGTTTAACACATACTCTGGCTTTACACATGGCATAATTTTAAATTCACTAAGTATGCAATTTTAAACTCCAGCTAGATATGATACTTACAACGTATACGACAGCTGAAATGCTGCTCAGTGCTTGTGTATCGCTATTTATTATAACGGTTTGCCCTGCAATTGCGAATTTTCTGTTGAAACTGTAAAGTGCTACACTTGTTGCATTGGTGCTCGAACTCACGCAAATCCAGGACTCCATCAGTTCAGCTAGAGGAGCCCGACTTAACCCCTAAAAAACCAATACGATCGGAGATTTGAGAGCTCTTCATTGCAATGGATATAGTAAGAGCTTCTGACAAGAACTCTGATAGCAGATGTACATTTGTTTCATAGCTTCGTTGAAACATATTAATATATCATAATTTAATATGACTATCATTTTATCTTTCGCTGTTATTGTTGCTAATGGAAGATAAAACAGCATAATTCACTACACGTTTATTGTCCAGATTCCAACGCGAACATCGCGCTATGATTAACTATAATAATTTGCATTTAATGCATATAAATGGCCCATAAAGAACTGAGCATGTTCTCCTCACTTGAATGTCAACTCCTCATAAATCGTATTCACACATGTATGTGATGGGAATATCGGTGAAGTGTTGGCCAGTACAATAATCACACAGCAAATCCCCATACTCACCATTTTATCTTGTAACACCATTAAGTTTGTGATTTCAGTCTACATAGTTTAACTAACAGTTTTGGAATAGACGCTTACAATCGAATAGCAGTTCTATAGCTTGGCGGACTTGTAATTCTAGCAGCACTGACCGAACCACACAGTTTAAGCGATGGATAGATATTAAATACAATTAAATATCTCGAAAACTAAATGTTTCGAATCAGTATTAACCTTGAAAAAGATACTACATCTCTTTTATAAACAAAATATGTAAGCACGACCCTTTAGTCGTATATGCTAGAACTGGATGCCATTATAAAATGTAGAGGCAAACAAGAAATCAATATATAAGCTTATATTTAAAACAAACACACAGTGGATGCTAAAGGAAGAAAAAACCCAGTTTATTGCGTTGTTTATTGCATGAGTTAACAAATAGGAAATTCGGTCAAAATACAAATAAGAAATAGCTCTGAATTGCAAACGATTATATCAAAAGACAGCGGTGAAGATGTAAACCGTTGGCTTTTCGATGCCCGCAGCACGCAAAGTTGTTATTATATCTTTTTTTCCTTGCTGTATAGCACAAATACAATTACCAATTAATAGCTCGTATTCATCTCAGCACTTGTTGTGGAATGTAGCCATAGCCTTTAAACAGTTAAACAACCGCAGTATGGGACACAAATAGGTAAAACACAATTGTCCTGTGTAAGGATAATTACAGACTATGAAAGCAATTTACCAAGTTATGTGTTGTTTTACAGACGCCAGAATCGGATCGGTTTTGTCGTTTGTAAAGGCATTTGGTAATGTCATTGTAACGACCTAATGCTGCCGTAACATGTATAATGTCTGTTGGCATTTTGCACTGCTATATATAATTTTCTCAATGGAAATACATTTGATAATTGTGGTTTCTATATAGTATTAGTACAAAAATTATGTCTAGTAAATATGTATGTTAGCCGAGACAAACCCTCATGTTTACGCACATCATTATAATAGAATATGTACATCATAACAGATCGTTATTAAAGCATGTATTTTTAAGTTATAATTCAAATATATGAACACTCTTTGGAAGAAGAAGAAATAATTATTTGTTTAAACAAAAATAGCACATGTGACATTTTTAAGGTAGATGTTATAAAATGTTAAGAGTGCATAGAGCCATATCTTTTGTATTCTACCAGTTGTACTTTAATAACTTCAGTAATTAATAAATAAGTTTAACAAACACGGTTAATGGTTGTGATTGCAACTCAAATTCTTGAATTAAAAAATTTACAGTCGCAAATATACAAAGATTTAATTCAGTATTCAGAAACAAATATGCGAAACCGAAACCGGGTGACAGATGAATATTTTTCAACAAATTTCGTTAAACCCTTCTACATAATAGAAGATTGCGAACCACTTAAAACAATACCCACAGAGCATTGCGAAACAAGTGTGTGAACATGCTAATATGTCGTCTATTGGCATAAAACAAACTCCGTAAACACAATTATAAAACCAAATGACAAACATAGCATTCATTATACAGTACAAAGGGCATTTTTTTCTGTTTGTCTATCATTCTATAGCGAAAACACATATTTCTGTAAAAACGCCCATGCAAAAGAATTCCTTGAAACAACATTTCTTTTCTTTCATGTTCCCCATATTGTTACTCTAAATAGTTAACCTAAACATCTGTGATCTGAGTTTGACGTAAAATACATGGACTGTTGATATATACGTTAAAGCATATAAATTACACGTAACTTTGTGTATTCAGTTCACCTTATGGGCTATAATCATTTATCCGTTAAACGATATAAAACGCTTTGTGAAAATATGAAAAACTGAAGACACAATATTATTCCGTGCACGTGTGCTGACTGCTCGGTGGTGTTAGCCTCAGTTACTAGGAGTCTGTTCTTAATAGCATGTGGAGCCCACCCAGTCATTAACAGATCAAATAACAATCAAGGTTCTCAATTGGCTCATACGTGATTTCTCTACAACCTGCTATTCTTAAAACAAAAGCAAACTTTATCGTATTCTTGGTCAGGTGTATGCATTATAATTGGGGTTTCCAGGTGAGGGCTTTCATGATATTAAAATTTGTATTAAACCTTTACGATGATCATTAATAAATCATCATTTAAAATTAACTCAACAGTTTCGCCCTAAAAAAAACTATTTTACTAATTCTTTACTGTATTGCAAAAGCAATAATTATATATTTTCAAAGTTGTACTTCCTTACGCCTTTGCAAATAAGAAGTAAATGACCTTAATTAAACACATTGGTAATGTTAAAACATTTCACACAAATGGAATGAAAATTAGCACAAACTGATCGTGAAAAACAAATCTTCACGGGATAGAAAAATTGGTTAGTTCGTCTTTGTCTGTTTTATATATAAATAATAAGCTATTTGGTCATAATCAACGGTTTCTTTACAAGAATATTGAACACTAACGACTTGTGCACGAGTACCTGGAGCAGCAATTAAGGACGCTAATCACCCTAATATCAGACAATTCATGGCCCCGACCAGAGAATTTGCTCTCTCAATATCATGGAGGAATGTTTATCATAAAGTAAATAAACTCATGATATATACATTAGTTTGAGTCACATTTCTAAAGCAAATTCTATTTACGTTGGATTTGTTTCCTTGTACATTTGTAAGTAAAGCTTATTCATAATTATTTGTGTTGTTACCGTGAATTTTATCCTGGGCAAAGCTAAGTATATTTCTGTTATATATGCTTTGTTCCAGTGAACATTTCCTTTCTTGGCGTTTGTGTTCGTTAAAATGGCTATTGTATCATGTTCAATACAATACAGTTTAAGCTTCTTATCGAAATCAACACAATTTTGTTTTATTGTCAACTCTAATAAACATAAATTATAGCATGTCGACATCCAGACTGAGTTTCTAGTGTTAAAAGCCATAAACAAGAAGCTTACTTACAATTATGTTCCGTAGTAAATACTCCTAATTATTTGAATGAAATTTATAAACAAAATCCGTTGACGTCACCTCAACGACTGTATTTTCATTTTCCATGGCAAAGGTTTAAACATGTCATGCCCTGATTATGCCGTACTTCATATTCCAGTTCACCGCAGTATATAAATATTTATTTCACATACAAACACTGGGGAGGGTCTATGATTTTGTTTGCCTTAAAGAAAGCCAAATGTATATTGTATATCATGACACGGTACTAAACATGTGTTTAACCTAAAACAAATCTGCAATATGATCAGTGTTTAATTTGTGTGAAATAAGCAAACAATTCAAATACGACTTTTTTCTAAAAGCATTGTGAAATATTGTAAACTAGAAGTGATTAAGCCGTTCCGTGTATTTGACTTAATTTAATTGTGTCTAGGAAGGTTGAAATTCTTGTGAACTAGTTAACTGCAAACTGATCATACATTATATTGTACAGATCTTAAAGTGATATTCTCTGAAATTTCTTGTTGCTATCTTGAAATGAACAATAATGAGGTTAATGTTATGATTATAACATATCAAGAGTGGCTTGGGGAACATATTGATATATTATGTGATTTTTATCTGAAAGCATCATAATACCAATGTGAAAGATATAACGTTAATATACGGAAATGTTGGTGATAAATATATGAGGTGTGTGAATGGATATAATAGATAAGGCCAAACAAACAAATGCGAATCAAGGAGAAGAATAGAACATTGAGAAAGCATTATCGAATAAGTGGTCGTAATGCAACCCTAAAACAGACGAAACGCGTATGTAATAAATGTTATGATACAGGTATTTTTGTATCGTAGGTTAACTTTGGTTTACTTGATCTGTGTTTGCTTCTTAGTTATATTCAATTGACTAGGTAATATTAAACATGCCTTTCTATTTGACGTTGATGTGAACTATTTCTCCGTTGGGTGTGTACAGTGCACGAAAACCGACTTCTCGCTGATTTAGCTATGTCCTTGATAATTGTTGAACTTCAATGCACATTCTACGATTATGATGTTAATGTTGCGCATGTGCAAATGTTTTGAAAATAACGTGAGATTTGATTATACATGTATAAATAACATGATTTTTGGTACTTATTTTAAACGGTTTGTGCCTCTACGTGTACCCCCGTATATTATTCGCTCAATTATGTGATGTGCCAGTCGGCAAGGCTAATCATGGATGACAGTTTCCGCGTTTATGGTATTTTTCGTATTGAATTAAGTCTCGTATCAGCGAAACTCCAGTCTAGGCGAAAAATGTCGTCCCTGTGTGGATTGTAAAGGCTATTATGGGGCGACACTGTGCGCACAAGCATTTAATTACGTTTTTTTTCCAGCGAGAGGCTCAAATGTTTTTGTTCTCAAAGTACACTGTAACGAAGAACTCTTGCTGTTGCGATAAAATATGTTCACATGATGGCCGTCATATGGCATTGCATGGTTCCTGTCAAAGTTTATGTTTGTGTTCTCCCTGTATAAACAATACATTTCCAAATTTCAACAACTGGTAGATGAATGAGGTATATGTTTGGTAGACTAATTTTACTAATTTGGATGTAATGAAGTATGATTCCTGTTATTTGTATGTTTGTGTTCTCCCTGTATAAACAATGCACAATCCACATTTGAACAACTGGTTGGTGAATGAGTGTGTCTACTTGTGCAGACTAATTTTGTCTACTTTGGATGTAATGAAGTATTCATTTGTTTTTTTGCATGCCATTAAAGTGAACGTTAATTTATGGAATTTGTCGCATGTAACAAATATGCATTTGATTATTAGCTGAGCCACATACTCATAAGAATAAGTGGTGCAGTTTGATGCGATGAGTGGCAATCATCGTTGAACATATGGGTGTGTTTAAAGATGAAACCTGTCGACACCATAGGTACCCACCATTTAACTCGGTGATTAACAGTTATGATTTTAAATATTTTAATGTACGTGTGCATCTGTAAACTTGAAATTTTGTTCAACAGTATGATATATATGAATAAGCAAAAAATGTAAACAATCAAACGGCTTCTAAAATATATTTCAAACAAAAGACCGAAACATACCTTAAACACAAACAATCATTCGTTATATCAGGAGCTGTGTTATTATGTTTCAGTTCTCTTTAAAATTGTAATCATAAAAATATACGCAAACATGTAACGTATTTCATATGTGGGTTTGTTCAAGTTCCTAACGCTCTCCTTCTTTTGTAATGAAGGTGAACGCAGAAAAAAAAGAGGTTTATGAGTCAATAAAAACGTCTTTTGTATTATGAATAGTAGTATCGTTTATAAGCGAGATGTTAATCATCGAATGTTTATGATATGTGTGTGTTTCCTTTATTACCAGTAAATCAGGCCTATCATTCATCAGTGAGTTCGTTAAAAGTAATGAACGTTTTGTTTTCTATGAGCCATTCTTCACTTCCCAGCTGAATATAGTCGAATTCTTTACTTTTCAGTAAAACTTGAGCGGAAACCAAATGTTTACCACATATCATGCTCTATAGACGAATGTGAGCATTATCGAAATGCCCAAATTACAAATGTATACTGAAAAAGGAGCTATGTTATTTGACAATCTGTCCAGTTTCAAACCCATAACTTTGCAACTAATTCTCTTCGGTGTTAAAGACATATCATACGAAGCATATGCATTGACATTCAAGCATGTTCAGTCTTATATCAGAGACATTACTCTATCTCATGAAAGAGCTTACTCTGTTATCGATGCACCGTCCCGCAACTTCTTCTTGTCTTATCGAACCTTTCTTTATTCAAAAACTGTACCACTTTTATCTCTGTATTACGTTGAGCATACTACAATCTCACGCTGATGAATGAAAATGTTTTGTCTTTGTGTTCGCTATCTACATTATACTGTTACACTTTTTTGTATAATTGAAACCTATTACATTTTCCGATTCCTATACTGAATACTTATACCTACTAATATCCTACACTGTTGTATGTAGGTAATTATGTATTACGTATTATACAATGTCTATACATTATAGTTACAAGTAAATAGTTCAAACCATATCAGCAACATATCCAACTCACAAAATAGAGACGAAGCATAAGCCTCGAGCTTTTTTCTCCATTCTGTCAGATTGTACTTTGCAGTCTTAATATGAAGCATATTTTGTCAAAAGTAGTAGGCATGATTGTATTATATTGCTTACATGTGTTAATGAACAACTAAATAACTTTTGTTTAAATCAATGTCGAGATGATGTCTGACATCATGAAACTCAATTTTTATAGGGAAAAGAACCATATAAGACCTCGTCTTTCGTTCTAATCCTATTCGAACATATTCTTATTATAAATGTTGTATTATATTCTTTGTGAATGAATGTGTATTGTTTAAAATAAATATGTTTAAACTAATGTCGAGATGTGCAATGCAAACATAATGTTCCGTAGTATGCAATGTTTTTTTTTTTTGTTTTTTGTTTTTGTTTTTGTTTTTAAATTGAATTAATAAACACGTTCAAATCGTAACACATTTGTTCGCGCCATGAAATAAGACATAATTGTGTACAAAGTCAATGGAAACAAAAGTAACAATGTTATAATAAATGCCAACGATTTTTATTTGCAGATGAATGGCCTGGTCCTCACTATGACCGAACAGTTTGTTATACACATATAATCGTTCGTTTATACAGTGAACATATTATATAAAATTGAATACCAATTCTCTTTTTCTTATTTGTGATAATTTTGTACTATTTAAGAACTCCCGATAACGATAATTGTCTGCAATCAGAGAGACAAAAGTCATATCAAGACTATATCAATGTTGTTCGTTCAAATGAACTATCATATCAATCTAATATACCCATACATCAATTTTATATTATTTTATTATTATTAAACTCGAGTTTCTTATCGCAACACTTAACAACGATTTGAATTCAAACAGTGCATACATTTATTATGTATATATAACCAACTTGTATTTTAATTTTGTGAACGGTTTGTTCTATCAAAGAACTCCCGATTACGAGAATTGTCTGCAATCAGAGAGGCAAGAGGCATATTGAGACTATATCTATCTTTTTCGTTCTAATGAACTATTATATCAATTTAATATACCCATACATCAATTATGTATAATTGTATTATTGTTAAACTCGATGTTCTTATCGGAAAGCTTAAAGGCGATATGAATTAATAACCCATTTAAGCTTGTGAAGCGCATTTATAATACATACCGGATGTTATAATGACGTATATTTCGAAATCAGTAGCAAGAAATTTACTGTACAAATGATTCTTCAGACAAACAGCTTACAGACAAAAACGTAACTCAGCATTCTAGTAATATAAGTTGACACAGTGCTAATAAACCTGTCTCCAAGAAAACACTTACTCAAAATTCGACGTCGTTTTTTGTACGGTGAAACTGGTTTTAATTGATAATGTTACAACTAGCGAGCCGACTTTAACAAGAATGTGTAGTAAGAATTAACGGCGGGAAGCCTTCTCCTTTAACTAACTGAAAAGAAATGAGCCTCGCTCTATGAAAACCGGGCTTAATGCATGTGCGTATAGTGTCGTTCCGGATTAGCCTGTGAAGTTCGGACAGGCTGATTAGGGAAGACGCTTTCCGCATAAAGTAGATTTTCGCTAAGAAGAGATTTCCTTTAAACGAAAATAACCATGAACGGAGAGTGTCGTCCCTGATTAGCCTGTGTGGACTGCACATGTTTACCTGCGACGATACTTTACGCACCTGCATTACGCTCCGTTAGAGTCATAGCATGGAATAAGGTAAGAAAAGATAAAAAAAAAACTACTGAAGAAGTCAATGTTAAATACACAAGTTCTGCTAAAAAACTTTTACAAAGTTCAACAATTACACTTACATCACTTGGAAAACAACAACAACAAATGTGGGGACTTAAATTGATTTTTTTGTAGTCCGTTAAAATGTATAAGTCATAAAAATGCTGACATGTAAACAAGCACAATACTGACAGAAATAAACGTACATACAAAATTGTTCATGGCGTTTGAACACGTCTCGTTATTCCCGTTAACGTGTTAATTAAGCATTCCAATTAATAGTGAAACAATTAGGTTTTGATAAATTTTATTCAAACGCATTTCAAATTCCTACTTATATTGTGATCTGATAATGTCCATTGTTTATTAAGAATGATACTATTGAAAAAGACTTAACCATACTTACCATATTAAAAGTATTAACAACACATATGAAATTCGATCAAAAAGCGACATTAAGACATTTATATAACTGCTATAATATCTATACAAATTACCAATAATGCCATACTCGAAAAATAAGCATGTATCTCCTTAAGTACTACACTCATATGCAATACATCTAAACAACAATAAAGCATTTTAGGTGTCAGAACACCGAAGCACAGAAGAAAACGTTTCAATTCATGGACAATGTTAACCTAAGAACAACCCACACTGCATGAAATGCCTGTTGCACTAGCTCTTTTTAAGGTAAGATTATCTATACAAATTAAAAATAATGCCATACTCGAAAAATTAGCATGTATCTACTTAAGTACTACACTCATATGCAATACAACTAAACAACATTTAAGCATTTTAGGTGTCAGAACACCGAAGCACAGAAGAAAACGTTTCCATTCATGGACAATGTTTACCTAAGAACAACCCACACTGCATGAAATGCCTGTTGCACTATCTCTTTTTAAGGTAAGATTATCTATACAAATTACCAATAATGCCATAATCGAAAAATTAGCTTGTATCTACTTTAGTACTACACTCATATGCAATACAACTAAACAACAATAAAGCATTTAGGTTTCAGAACACCGAAGCACAGAAGAAAACGTTTCCATTAATGGACAATGTTAACCTAAGAACAACCCACACTCCATGAAATGCCTGTTGCACTATCTCTTTTTAAGGTAAGCCAGAGATCACTAACTCTGTAAGTAAAATGTATTTGGAAAAGACACGCTAGAAATGATTGAAAATCATGTAAATGGACATGAATTTCCACATAACTATAAGAACATTAACCGTTTATGGAAATAGAGACAGTTTAGACCAAAATGCATCGCAATTTATAGCTATAAATATAGTGTTTTTCCAACGCAATAGAAACACGAGCATCAATAAAACATTGCAAATGCTAATGTTGATGTGCAATAACAATGTCCCCAATAAAAGGTCTTCTTTTCTGTTCTGCTTGTCGTTGAGTTTATTTGTAATCTGAACATTGAGTTTATGAAAATCAATTCTACAAAAAAAAACGCGTATATGCATATAGTGCCAACGGTGCATTGTGTAACACAATTTAAATAAACTACATTGCATAATAATGGCAAAATATATTGCTCGGGTTGCCCAATACACACATATATATATATATAACAACATTTGTTCAGAATGTCCGTATATAATTCATTTACCAAAACAATTATGTTTTACAATAGAGTTGTCAATGCACAAGCGTTGAACAGAACATATGTTGAAAGTAATGCTATAAGATGACATTGCTTTGTAAAATCGCTCGAATATGAACTTGTCTTTGGAAACAAAGAATGAGTGTAGATAAATATTTTTAAGTCATCTTTATGATACAATACATGGTTGAAAGTCATCTTTTCCGTAGTTATAATACACGTGAACCAGTGAGCATAATTATCGGACACAGATTTTTTTGTGCACTTACTAAGCTTTTTTGGGAAGTAATGAAATAAGCAATTCAATTCGCGTTTAATTTTCTCGCTGCATAACCTAGGTCAAAAGTGACATGAGTTATATGAGCATAACCTGATTTTTTCAAAATAGTGTTTACACAATACACTTCGACGCGATGGTCTCATGACGCTTATCCATTAAAAAAATGTAAGCTCTTTAGTATTTATATTATATCAAACATCACGAAAAGGAGGGCACAACTCAAAAGAAAATATTTTGTCAGCATAGTATCCTTAAATGCTGCGGTAAATAACGCGTTGTAACCAATCGAATCAATTTTGTGCTTGAATGCTTACCAATAAGTCATGGTTGACCGTATTCACAAACTATCAATTTATAAACGTTTAAAACAACACTGTGGTAATTCGTCTTGCTACAAACAAAAGCTATTTTAAGATAGCACTTTTTCGTTAGTTGTAAAACAGAAATTTTATAAAAATGAATTTGTTTCACAAACTTAAATCGATGTTCTAGAACCCAGTGAAATTCAATTGTATGAGGGAAGCATAGCGAGAAGAATGACTTGTCTATATATAGCAATAAGCAACGTCAATAGCATTTGCAGCTTCGGGTTGAAGTTGATGTATGTTTGTTTGTTTTTTAAGATTACTAATAATGGCACTTTTGTTTTGATTTCATTTTTTCGTTCTAACGTCATTCCTTAAAAATTGGATACATTTGTATTTGTAAATATAGTACATTCTATATAAGCAAATTGTCTTAAATTAAATGTTTGAGAACTGTAGTTACGAGAACTTGATGTCAATAAAGTTTTCAGTTTCATGTGAAAATATGTGTACATTTGAAACAATATTTTTATGTTAAATAACGGGTTTTAAATCAGTTATAATCGTTCAAGTCCCGACTTAATATCAAGAAGACTCGTTTATTAAAAGTATGTAAGCCTCACTCTCATACGACGACGGCTCTTTTCTTACAGAATGAGGTTTATTGAAAACATAAAATAATAAATAAAATATCATACTATTATTTATAAGAAATATACCTTCCGTTTTTATGTTACTCTGTAAGGTAATATCACAAATTTGGTGTCAAACGCCCCGTAATGAGTTGCAGATGGGAGTCTTAAAACAAGAGTGTTCTCACAGTTCCTGAAACGCCGGAATGTGGGCAAAGCAAAGTGGAAACTAAAGTAAAATGTTAGTCCAACGCGACATATAAAGTTTAAATCCAGAGTTGAGGTTGTCGGTAAATAATGTCTCGTTTGTTGATTTCAAATACTTATTCCGTTAAAACAAATACTGAATTATTCTTTATGTATCATTTAGATATATTGATTATAAGAATGCATACACAAACGCAATTGTTGTTTTCAGTACAGACATTCGTTTTATGATTGTGTCGTTCAGATAAATCTGTGTAAATACAATGTACTGTACTGAGCAAAATACAGTTGAATATTTCGAACAAAATGCAAACTATATCAGATATCAGCACATGTTCAGTATAACGTTTTGATACAGAGGGGCATGTTTATGAAAGCATATATATAGCATGCAGTTGCATGACGGGCGTTAACATTTTGTCTAGGTTAGATAAGCCTATTTAATTAGTTGATCCAGTGCATTTTTTTTTTCAACGTGTAAACGACAACGGCCTAAGTCCTAATTGAAATGACCGTAGAAATTGTTGAACAGTCCATCTCTTGTTGCAGGAATATGTTAATACCTCTCGACCAGCTAACGCTCATCACATAAAACTCAAAAGCTACCAGAGTCGAGCTGGACTCAAAGGGATATAACATATGTTCATTTCAGAGGTCAGTTAAGGGACGAACGCACGAGTAATCTGGTAGAAAATGTAAATGTATGTCATTGCTCAAATGAAACCTGATAATTTCTCATAATTTTATATAACTGACGTTTGATCTTTCTCAGCAATTTGATTTCTGGAATGAAACACAATCATTAACAATAAGTTTATTGTTTGAATTCCTAACCAGAATTACATCTTACATTAGCGCCCCGTGATTAGTTTAAACATTATTTAATATGCATTTAATAAAGTTTTTCGTTGCTATTGTTCGTTGATTTCGTTGAATATTAATCTTGCAACACCGCCAAAAGTTCATTCAGCTTCTTAACATAATGCAAAGATTACGATTTTATTGAAGCCACATACTAGTAACTTACCGATTCTACATAGCGTATTAATGAACTACAGTAAGATATTTACATACAAACACTTACTGCTCTTTGGTAATCGGAAATGTTGAATACAACTAAACTATGCAACATTTTGTTCTTACAAACACAACTTCGCTATCGGTCTCACCTTTTCAATACCGTTTACTCGGACTTTGCATGAGCGCACAAGACCATCCCTTCCCATATGAACGTCTTGCACTAGCCATAATGGCCTATTTCCACGTGTCGAATTTTCATCATATATGAACAAGATCATTCACCTCAATATTCCTACAACTATGCTGCCATTTCTGTCTTACTTGTAAATTCGGAAGATATTCGTTTAGCCATCGTCTCCAAAAAATGTTTGCCAAGTAGTGGACCTGTCTCCACCATCGACGGCAATGGTTATCTCCCTTCTCAAACACTCCTGGTGGAAAACTTGAATTTGGGCGTAACAAAAACAATTTGTTGGGAGACAAAGGTTGCGGATCACGGCTGTAATCACTTACCTGTGTTACAGGTCTGTCATTCAATATCTTCTCAACGTCTGTGGCCAGTGTTAACATAGCTTCATCGCAAAAAAGTTGTTCACGAACAACAGACTTATATGCTATTTTAAACGAGCGTACCAACCTTTACCATACCCCTCCCATATGACTTGCATAGGGCGGATCGAAGTGCCAAGCAATTGCATTCAGGTGCAAATGATTAGAAATTCGGCTGTGATTCCATTTCTCTATGGACTCGCGCAACTCCTTTTCACCTGCCGTTAAATTCGTCCCATTGCCGATGAAAACCTTTTCTGGACAAACCTGTCGACTTACAAATCGTTGCATAGCGCATATGAACAACTCTGTGTTAAGACGGTGTGTGATCGCAATATGAACTGCTCTTGTTCACAGACACGTAAACAAACAGCCATACCTATTTAGCTGCCTTCTTCCGGAATTTACAAATAGTGGTCCAAAGAAATCTACTCCCACGTATGTTAACGGCGGTTTATCTGGCTCTAGTCTTTTTTCCGGAAGTTGACCCATCAGTTGAGTTTCAGGACGTTGCTGATGTCTCTTACAATTTAAACATCTACTCAGAACAGACTTAACAGATCTGAGACCGGGTACTATCCAATACCTCTGTCTCATCAAAGATAAAATATGGTGAGCTCCCATGTGAGCGTTCCTTTCATGGTATGACCTGATAAAAATTCTAGTCACATGGTGATTACCTGGTTAAATGGCCTGATGTTTGGCGTCGTTACTCAAGTTGGCATTTTCGAGACGACCGCCAACCTTCAGTAGACCATCTGTGAGTACTGGGCTAAGTTTGGCCAGAGCACTTTGCCCTGAAACATGTCCTGTAGGATACCACTGATTTCGTTGTTATACTCACACATTTGCACAAACCATATAATGTCACGTAATGCTTTCCGTAGATCACCTACAGTCAATGTTTTCTTTTTACAGTGAGTTGGCTTTCTTGCTTTATGTCTCTGAATGAGGTATGATTTAAACCTGGGTAACCATGCCACTGACCTCTGTTGTTAATGCCAGTTAGAGTACCTGGTCATCAGACTATCAAGTGTTGCAACGGGTTTCATCTGAGTGGCGTCTGTACTACATACCTGCTTGGTTTCTGAATCATCGTCTTAAATGGCTGCATTATGTGGGTTCTGTGGCCAGTCCACCTTACCTGTCTGAAGAACATCTGGTCCCTGTAGCCAGCTTTCCAGTTTATCTGTTTCATTTGGAAGCAGTCCCCTTGATGCTATATTAGCCATGTTTATTTGTGAAGGACCATATCTCCACTCTGCAGGCGATGTGACATCATGTATTGCTGCAAGCCTATTTACAACAAATGTCTTGAAGCGTCGGATTTCATTTTTGATGTAGCCTAAAACTATCATCGAATCGGTCCAAAAATACCTTGCATCAATTTGGAAGTCCAGTTCTTGTGACAGCAGCTGGTACAGCTTTACAGCTACCAATGCTGCAGCTAGCTCTAGGCCTGGTATAGACATCGCCTTGATTGGTGCCAGTCTCGACTTACCCATAACAAGGCTGATTTTGATGTTGCATTTGGCATCGTATATCTTGATGTACACTGCTGCCCCATATGCATATTCTGATGCATTGCTGAACATTTGCAGTTCAACTTTCGATGTGCAATCGACAGCGACCGGCTTGAAACATCTATTAATACTTTCTTGTGATAATACATGTAGTTTCTGCAACCACTGCGACCACTTTTCAGCGTCATTGTTACAAATGTTGTCATCCCACCGCAGCTTCTTGCGGCATGCATTCTGTAGAATAAGTTTCGGGATTAGAGTAACGGGTGCCAACAATCCCAGTGGGTCGTAAAGCGAGTTTCCTACTTACAATATACCACGTCGCGTGTGGCATCAATCCGGCAGATCAACATCGAACACAAATGTGTCCTTTTCCACATACCAATGCAAACCAAGAGCCCGTTCAAACTGTTTGTCACTATCAAGGTCATCTTGTGTGCACTGAACTGCCCTGTCAGATTCGGGAATTGTGTCGAGAACCCTATTACTGTTTGAAATCCACTTTGTCAACTTGAATCCCCTTCAGACAATAATTCTCTCAGTTCAGTAGACAAATCTAAACCTACCTGAACATCTGCTACTCACTTCAACAGGTCATCGACATAGAAGTTTCTTTCTACCGTATTTACGGCTTCTGGACTAAATCTGTCAGCATTCTCTCTTGCTGTGCATCTCAAGCTGTGCGCTCCACAGCTGGGTGAGGACATTGCACCAAACAAATGGATAGTCATACAATACTCACCAGGTGGCTGCTCCATATCGCCACCAGGCCACCAAAGAAATCGTAAGGCATCCCTGCCTGTGTCTCTCACCTTCACTTGGTGGAACATGGCCTCTATATCGGCAGTTAGCGCTATCGGCTGCTCCCGAAACCTAATGAGCACGCACACTAGACTGTTCACAAGGTCCGGACCTTGCAATAGGTTATCATTCAGCGTCATACCTTGATATTTCGCTGCGCAAACGAACACTACTCTTACTTTCCCTGGCTTACTCGGACTGCACACCGGGTGATATTGAAGGTACCACACTTTACTCGCGTTTCTCTCATTAGTGTTCTTCACACGATGTGCATGCCCATTTGCAATGTAGTCTTCCATGGTTTTTCTGTAAAGAGCCTGCACATTTGCATCATTCAACAGTTTTCGTTTTATTTTTTTCAAACGTTTGACAATTAGTGCTTTGTTATTTGGCAAACTTACTTTTTCGTTTCGCCAGGGTAGTGCGAGTTTGTAGTGTTCACCTTCCCGTTCGGTTGCACTTACCATGACAGACAACGCACGGCGATCTTCTTGTGACATTCCTTTTCGATTATCCAATCTGCAGTCAGGAAAGTCTGTATTCCACAATCGTTCTATTTGACTGTTTATATCTGAACCGGATTGTTGAAAATGCACATTACATACCGAAGACGAAGTCTTACCTGTGGGACCAATGATGTTCCATCCCAGAATTGACTGTATTGGGTACGGCTCACCTCTGCTACCTCTTCTTTTTTCCTCTACACATAAGGCCTCTGGGTTATCACTCCATATAAGTAACTCCACTTGCCCAGCACTGACCTTTGGCAAGTTAATTCCTGCTAAATGAGTCCACTAACTTATATCAGATCCAATGGAAAGTGACTCTAGAGAGATATTTTTCTACAGACCATGCTCAACTTAAGTCTATGGTTTCATTTCCATCTAGAGAACGCACCTTTAAGTTCACCTGTATACCAGTCCTACGCTGTGTAGACTGATTTACAGTTGTTATTGTAAACTCACGATAGGTACCTTAAGCACATACTTTCCTTATCAAACTGCTACTTCACAATGTAATGTCACTACCTTCGTCTAATAAGGCATACGTTTCTACCTGGCGGGTGTCATTTTTTACAACAACATGAAGTATTCGTAAGCTAACCTTCTTCTGCTTTAGGTCACTTAACTCAGTACAACAATTACAATGTCCTAAACTATAGTCTGCTTTTTACATACACTAGCAACGGGTCTATGCAACAAAGTGTAGTGTTTTTGTTTACAACCTGTTATCTCACAGCAACTACCCTTCCTACAGAATTTTGCAAAATGCTTAAAATTCAGGCGATTTCCACACATTTTGTTTCTCCTGATAACATCTAGCCTTGAATCGAAATCAATTGACTTGAATTTGTCGCAGTTAATCAATTTGTGATTTTCCCTGCAATGTACACACGATAAACCCACTGGATGCCCAGCGCGTGAATCATTGCTTGCGTGTGCCATACTGCCATTGACAACAGCTGTGGTAGATAGGGTTACACATTTCCCACGGTTTAATCCAGAATTTTCCCCCAATTTTCTCAAGTTTTCTGAATTGCTTATATCGGACATAAAGCCAATCTGGGAAGAGGTAATGACCACTGCATGAATCCCTTAACATCATTCGATTTCAGAGCAGGACCATTAACCAATTTTTCGACATGTGACCTTGCAACTAAATGCGGTTTGCCATAGCGTGCTAACAAAATATATCTTGCCCGTTTGTATCCCTGTGCTGGAGAACGTACTACACAATCTTCTATACCCATTTTGGCATCCCCTTGACAATATCGTGTTAGGTAAGATAGCCTTAACCCGTCATCAGCAACTCTTTGTTCAATATTGGTCTCGAAACAACAAATAAATTTACAATAATCTGCTGGATTACCAGAGAATGACAAAAGGTTTTGGTAAGTTAAATCCTTCATTAATTGTCGCAGCTATTAATTTAAATCCAACGTTTAAGTCACTGTTGCTAGATTTCGTCGGTTGTAGCACATGTCTGGTTGTAAACACCACTAGTGGAGCTTGCTCCGGAACTCTCCTCGATTCACCCACAACAGAGTCCCGGTCTAACTGATTCTGACCCCCGCTTCCACTGAGAACACTTACCTCCAATCTCGCTGCCTCAGCTTCCGCCTCTAGTTCGAGACTTTTCAACTGCATCTCAACTAGCTCTCGTTGTTGTTTCTCAATTTCCTGTCGTTGTTTCAGAATTGACAGTTTATGCTCAGCCAAACTGACACGTAACTGAACGTCACTTGTTCGAGATATTTCGCATGCAGCCGTTTCGTTCCTAGGCATGCTTTCAAAATCCATTCGTCTATTCGATTTTTGTATTCTTCGCATTCGATCTTCGAATTTTCCATTTCCTGATTTAGTTCCTCCCGTTCAGAAGATGCACATTTCTTCAAATATGTTTCCTGTGCTCTCACAAATTGTCTGAAATAACTGATTATATCAGTGCGAACATTTTTCACATCGTGAAAAAAATTTAATGTCGATCATACGCAGCTCCAATGCCTTATACAATCGCCGTAAAATTGACACTAAATGTCCGATTTCTTGTTTCCTCACAAGCTTCTCCCTCTCGGTAACGTTATTGACTTCGACGTCGCCACTTACGTGGCCCAAATCACTACCACCTCCGGAAGCAATTCCGAGTCTTAATATAATGTTTCAACTATGACACCGTATCTTAACGAAACTTAATGCACCATGTACCTTATTGGTGACCATAGTTCAATTTTCACAATTCATCGCACAAACATTAACCATTATGATATCATGTCACTATTCAATCACTTTTCAGTCATAAACTGTAGAACAGCTTCTTCAATAACTCTATTTTTGCAATGTTCAATCACTGTTTCACACTTACTGTGAAAAGTCACGGCCTCGACTTGCTTTCAAACAGTTACCACATGCAAGTCGTCCTGACATACGTTTTTAGGGTCAAAAGACTCAATAACGCGCATTACAGTTACATCCATCGTTTAATCATTCTTCATTATTCAACATCAATTCATACAACGTTTGCGTTAGCGTTAGCGATTACGATTGAGATTGCGGTTATCTGAAATAACAATATTATAAAGAAATAACAAAAGGAAAAAAAAAAACAACATACCATGCTTGATCTTGACACATGTAAATTAACAATTAATATCAATTACGCATTCCGAAAATAAACTTAACTTCCAGTCATTAAAAAAGGTTTAATTATAAATATGAATACACTTCTAGAAGACTTCAAAAAATGACCAAGAATTCACACAAAAATACATTATGACTAATTTGTAAAATAAGCTCATTACAATACTGAAAACAAAACACCCAAAATATACAGATACAACTTACTAAACAATGCCAAATTCCCCTAAAACGTCAAAAGTCAAACAATACGACCCACTTGTTTCAGAGCCTTTTTCAAACATGCTGCTTTGGGCGATTTCTAAGAGAACGTTAAACAAAAAAAATGTACATAAATTAATTAATATCCATAATGGCCAACCAATGAAAATATAGAATAAAGCCATATCAACCGGTCTAAGTGTATATTTTACCAAATGTGGAGGGTTCTGTGACACCCTAGAATGGTATGCAGCCTATTATTTCTATAAACACAAGCGGGACGGGCGAATTATTAACCATGACAGCGTGAAATTACAAAAACAACTCTCTCTGATGTTTTAATGTAAATCAAACCTTAATCTTGCAACAGGGTATACGTGCTAAATAATATTAACTGTTGAACCTTTTGTATTATATGTTTGAATGTCTTTATCTTATTCATTTAAAAATCTTATAAATGTCAAAAATATTTACAATTGGTGATTTCGAACTCCATTTGGGTAGTAAACGCATATCAGCAACTGAGTGAATGTATAGGACACGTATATGTATAAAAAATGTTAAAAGACCACCCACATTCCTTTATATTACAGGCTAGCATTTTGCGATTTAAAACTACTATGTCTGAATCATATTTATGGAATACGTTGTTTTTGTTCAGTCTTAATTTCTCTTCCAAGATGAATCTTGCAACAAAACATAAAATTAAATTGAGTAAAAGTAACACAAATCAAATGTCATTAATCAGTTATTGGTATTTACATCTCCTTTTAATACATATTTACACGTCATATAAAAAAGAGTGAGCACACTAATCTTGTTAAAAAAGACAAATGACAATGTTCGAGAAATCGGACCCTTAAATTCCAAAAGCAATGCCAATGAGTAAGCTTGGTTCACAATTCAAACACAAATATGCATCCTATGTATGGGTATATTTCTTTGTATAAAAAGATTCACCTTGTGGTTTTTTATGTTTTAATGTATGTTAACTAGAACGCATTTGTCTATATAATATGTTTATAAAACGTAAAGCCGGGCACATGCATTATCAGCTGCATTAGTTTTATACAAGCGTATATTAAATATTACATGGAAATGGTGGCGTGCATACGCTACCTGCTTAAGAATCCATAGTACATCTTATAATTCAACTGGCACCTTACGTATGTATGTTACAAAAAGCGTTCAGTATTTAACAACCACTAGTCTGCTCGATATAATTTATAGTGAGGTTACGGAATAACAATATACATTGCATAAGAAATCTGCAAAAAGATAATATATGTAAATTAAAGTAGTGAATAGAACAAAATGGCATAACCTATAGCTAAGTGTTCAATTGGAAAACAGGCTTGACAATTGTCCAATAATACCCGTTCAGTAGCGATCAGGAACCACCGCCGTGTAGTAAAATTCAAACTTGCGATGTTTCTAGGTTAAGATTATAAAGCTGGAAGAGAGTACATCAATAACTTATTCTGGAGTTAAAGTGCCATGTCAGGGTTTGCATTCATAAAAGATAAAACTATGCCAACTATACACTTTCTTTTGACTTTGATGTTCATTTAAAATGCTGATTATCGTCTTCTCACAACGCCCATTGCAGGAGGAGCAGACGAATATGTCAAGGACGTCAATCTTTGATGATAAGGCAGCCTACATTATTTTGAGGATGCACTGTATAACACATTATATAGTTGTATGAACACACAGATTTTCACTAAATATGCAATAATTAATTTAAAGAATTTCAAATGATAAACATGTGTTTATGGACAATTGACTTGTATGTTAAATTGATTAGTTATCAATACAATTCTAGCATGCTAATTAGCACAACCGTGAATAGTTGTGTTTGCGTAATTTTTGTATTGAATGTTTCGTATGTTATTTCTTTATCCGTTATTGTTGTTGTGTATATTCCTGTCGGTTCTGTAATTGAGTCAACATAATTACAAACATGAAATGCGTTATGTATAAGGTTGCCACAACTAGAATGACCATGCAAAAAGATGCACGATGTATTTAAGAATTGTATTGATCATAATATTTATGTAATTTGCGATTAAGACAATGGTTTTACTGAACTTAGTATGCAACAGACTGTTCTTATTCATGAACCTCGCACGCATTTGAGGTATTTATTTCAAGGTCATGTTTAAAAACATCATGATTTTCCGTCACTTCGTATCAATACAGCAATACAAATGTTACAGAAAAGATAAATTCATTACATCAAAAACAGTTAAACCAATTAACCTAACAGTAGTTGAAAGGTGTGAAGGTTGATTGTTTAACAGGAAGTAAAAAAAACATAAACTTTGACATGATTTATATAGCGCTGAGTAATGACCACACAATCTCTAAAATGTACTTCGTGTTCAGCCTGGGATATTCTATATTTTCTGTGATTTTCCTTTTATTCCTGATATTTACTTTATTTTCCTTTATTTGTTAACGCTACATAGCAAGAGTTCTTTGTTACAATTCACTTTGAATACAAACACACTTTGAGCATTACATTACTACATGTTTAATAGTTTTATTATAAACGAAATTTTTCAAGATTACAACTGAATTATTTATATGATAATACAACAAATTATAAATCATGACATATATACTTAGAATCAGTTTAACAAATTCTAGAACATTTAGTTTTGGCTGTATTGATAAATTTTAAGTTTAAGTGAAACAGGTTGCAAATCTTTAAAACTCAACTCAAACATGCAAAAACACAAAAGGTTTCTCTTCTGAAATAATTTATAGAAGACTGGGTTAATTACATACTGTGAAAATCACTTTTTTTTTCTGAAACTGCAATCACTTACTTATATTTGTATTATTTACGAGCAACGCAGAATCTTTTACATTCGAAGATATTGCTAGATCAGCGGGTTGCCGGCTTTAGTGCCCTCTACATACAATAGACCGGAAGTACTGGAGACAGAATTAGCATAAACGTCAGGTAAAGACTCTCGTCCTGTCTTATCAAGTCAATTAGCTCTAATTTTGAAGATTAAGAAAAACGAAAATCATTTGCATCTATAATTTAAAATTTCGTTGTAACATTTAGTCCATTACATGTTGTGTTTTTTTTATTGAGTTCTTATAATTATTGCGGCGACATTTTGAATATCTTTTGTTTAGATTTTTCTCTTTGTGTCTCGTATGATTCATTCGTCTGTGTGGACTCGACCTTGTTGAATATTTCCATTCGTCTGTGTGGACTCGACCTTGTTGAATATTTCCATTAAGAACAAACACATGTTTATCAATATTCTCAGACTTTATTTTTTTATATTTCAGATTTGTTTGCGGCTCAAATTAGGCAAGCATTCTAACTATATAAAGGTTTTCTTAAGTTGATTACATTTTGTTATTGATTATATGTTTTTGTCCATTCAGTTTTCGAAAATTTAGTTTACGCGTACATTTTTTTCTTTATGTCGAAAAAAATCAACAATTACCATATATTGCATAAATTCCGTTAATTTTGTTCCGCGTATATAAATGAACCACGTCTTGGTTGTAATGGAATACCTGTTTATTCTGAGATTTGCCGATGGAACATAAGTACCAAAACAACATGTCAACGAACCTGCTTTGTATCTACGTTTTTTAAGTATCAAAGATAAATAATAATATTACGTTTTTTTATTGACCAGGATTAAGTATAAACGTGCTTAATGATTTATATCGTAGCGTTAATTCATATAGTGTAAAGCATATACTCTGACACGATTTCTTTATCGCGTACATATGCTGACATTATTTTCACAATAATGTAACCATTGTTAATTCGACATTAGATATATTGTTTTAAATGTAAATATCTTATGGCTGAATTATATCTTTGTGTAGTGACGTTTGAATCTCAAAAACACGTTTCATGAAAAACTGTACAATATCGAAAAATAATAGGTATCATTTCATATTATGAATTTCTTGCTTTTAAAGCATGCAGCTCCACGCAACGAGTTGCCTTTCGAAACAAAATACACTGTTCTACAAGTCTGAAATAGCTTTTGAACGAATTTTGGATATACAAATGTACTACACTATGTTTATCCACAATAACTTCTATGAAATAATTTAGATTATAAGCGCAAACATAATGTTGGATGTTTTAACCAGTAAAAATCCACTGTTTTGTCTGTTTAAAGTTTAAACGGACAAAACCGTGGATTTTTACTGGTTAAAACATCCAACATTATGTTGGCGCTTATAATCTTAATTTAAATTATAACCCGACCAATAAGCCTTGTAAATTATTCGTTTTTTTTGCATTAACACATGATTTGTCACAATTTACACGTGCCGTGAAGTATGCCATTGCGTTGACTACCATAAATTGATAACATCAATAAAGCTTGACACTGTGATTACACCCGATCACTGTTGTTTTAACAACTATTGCAAACTTTAACGCTGTAATAAGGACATTGAGTATAAACAGGCCTTTACAACAGAGGTTTGAAAAACCCTTTGCCCGTTGCAAAATATATTTACGCTAATTGACAATTGTTATTTATCAGCAAACTGTTAATGCACGAAATTATTAAAGGATAATGGGTGTTAATAAAACACAACATAATTAAAATTTTGCACTAGCTTTTATTGATCAAGAGGTAGAACAGTAATTATGTGTACATGACATGAAGCTAATATTACAGCCAAGCCAGTGAATTATCAGTATATACCACGAATCCACATACATACCAACGCCTGCGTAGTTCAGTTTACCGTGAATCAGTAATGCCACAACTTCCCCTGCATTACAAAAATGCTTTTATTTTTTAATCTAAAGGTCTGGATGGTCATTATTTATAGTGTCACTAACTTAAACGTGAACATGAAGAAGATAAGTTAAATATTATGAGATATGTGCTAAACTGTTTACTTTACAAACATTACTTTATTGTTGATACACGAAACCAATTTATACTTATTATTCCTGTATTGCGTATTTGGATAATATTTTCTGGAACAATTATACTTGTTAAGTGTTCATTTGGAGCGAATAACAATGCGGTCAACCTCGACAGAGGCAAACTGTCGATGCACCATTGTAGAGGCGGGATGAAACAGATTCGTGATACATGTATCATTTATATATCAGCCAGAATATGCTATCAATATAATACTAAGTTAAATAGTGTAAGCCATTACATATATGTTTTTTTGAATTAATACAGTTGTTGCCGAAGACAGCTTTATTATTTGAGTTTATATATTATCGTGAATAATTGCGATCACTTAGAACACATTTCTAATTATTCTTATTAAATTAACCATGTGGGTCTAATTATGTTGGTGTTTAAAACACAATATTGATGGACAAATCTTACACAGCATCTAATTTAGTTTTTAGTGATACTGTTATAAAATTATATGTTCAAACTTAATGTATCTGCCTTATGTTCATTTTAATTATGGATACATCGAATATCTTTGACAAGAAATATCTTTTAAAAAGATACGCGGCATTGATATTAATTTTTTATTCTAAGTTAAAAAAGATCGTCATTCTTTTCTGAACAATTCTATACATTGACATATATTTAAATGAGGACGAAAGATGTAAATAATCATATCTAAGACTTTATTCCGAGCATGGAAACGCCGAACGAATACTAGTATTATTGATGAAAACAAGCTTGGTGATGAAGATGTATGTGCAACTCTGTTTGTCAGTTGCCATGTCCACCTGAACATGTGTGCACTCCAGATTTAAATAAAAAAATGATTTAGCAACTCGATAAGTACTTGTATATAACAGTTGTTGCCGATTAACATGCTTCATCGGTATATGGTCTTTATATCGCAATTAACCTTGTTTCATATGTGAATATCAATTTGCCAATTAAAATTTATATTGAATATGTTTCTTATAAGACAGTAAAAGTACCTTAGGCTCCAATATTGACATCTCGACAGTAATATACTAACGTATTCTTAATACAAAGACAAAGACGATACCGGCTCGAAGTTTAAAAACCAAAAATTCTGTCGTATGAACAAATCTACAAAAAAGAAGTGGAGATTTCTAAACGGTGTACATATGTAACGCTATACTTCACAACTCAGAGTGTCAAGCAGTTTTGTTCAAATAAAATTTTACAATTGGTGATGAGAAAGCAGAACGTTTTGTATTTTGTTCTTTAAGGTATTTTTATCGAATGCGGTTATTAATTCGAGCCGAAAGGCGGGAAGTTTCTCAAACATGTTAGTGGCTGCTGACAAAGATCAATAATGGTGAAAACCTGGGTAAAGCGGTCACGCCAAATTATTTGTTTAGTGTTTGTGATGGGAATAACTTATATATCATATTTTATAGAAAGAGCGCAATGAAACCATCATATTAGTTTGTGCAACTGTCGGCGATCGTAATGTTAATGTTCTTTGGTTGTGAGTAAGAAACGTCAGCAATCCAGGGTCGACCTTATGTCTATAATCGTTCAAACATATGGACAATAATAACAGCAAAACTGATAATTATGCGTCGCGCTTAATTCTGAACATTAACCCTTTATTGACGGTGTTGATCAACGCACTAATTGTCAATGTAGGTGATGCGAAAATATAATTTTTACTGCTAACGTATACATTGTTAAGACTTTATAAGTTGGTAGAGATCTGGACTACAATTCCAAAGATCGCGGGTCGATTTTGTGCGGCAATTTGCCATGCATTTCTTTCTAAAGCCATTCTACCTCGGCATCGGATTCAAGAAGTTGTCAGGTACTTGCATCATTACGTGCTATTAGTACTGGTTAACCAGCCAACTAAGAAAAAGTGTGAGTTGGTTAACCGCCCGCAGTATTTAAACTGAACTACCGTTGAAAACAAACGAACAAATACAATAAGTACACATATATCTGTATACTAATTGATGTACAATGAACAATTAAGATGGTCTAATGTATGTACGACGACGATAATATATATCGTATTGCAAAATCCTCAGCACAGATACACATTATTGTGTCAGTTAATATAGCACCATTTAGTCTTTCGTGTATAATGGTGACAATATTTGTTTGGTTCGCTTTAAAATTTTACAACAGATGAAACACGGAGTAGATTTTTTGAGGAGAAAAAAACTAAAGCAAAGATAAGTACATTGCCACTGCATACACTGTCCACTTTGATTTTAAGGCAAGCGATACCACACAATATCGCCCTTGTTTTGTATGGGAACTAAATATGTACATACAATATGCATTATAATATATAATTGTACGGCACGATGTGTCTTTGGTAGGACTAAACATGTGTGCTTTTCGCGAAATTCAAAATATAAAAGTTTGCATTTTCCGTTATTACATAATATCGTAGATGTAACATACATACATACCCTACCCCGACATGCTTCCCATCACAATATCGACCATAAGAAGCCGTTTATTTATAAGTTATATGATAATGAAGGTTATTGTTAATAGTATGTTAAATTAATTTAGACTACGTAATGCTATAAAGATTTTAACAAAAAGGTCTGCATTGGATTAAGGATATTTTCAACCAAGGATAAATAAAGTTAATAACTAAACAATTATGAAATGCCTGGTATTTTTATTATATTTCAAATATATAGCAGCAGCTTGTTGAAACTGGGAAGTTGACTTAGACATAATCGTATACTGAGTTCGCACGCCTGTCCAATTAAGTAAGATCAACTGCTTACATCACACGTATGCTTATATTAATCTGTAACACATCCGATTAACATATATATGGGTTAACTATAGTTGAATGTGTACACATCTGTTTCATTCCTTAGCAGTCAGACCTCTATATGATTGAACAAATAACAGCAGCCAAGGAAACTTCGCCAACATGCATATAACTTTGCCTAAAAAATGTAAACGGCAACAAACCATTATTCATATGCTGTGACAGGTAAATGCGTCTAAGATAATTTATATATCATGAAAACAATATTTCAACATCCGCTAAGTTTATTTACTTTATGATAAAAATACCCTTCATGATTTGTAGAGAGTACATGTTCTGGTCAAGACCGCGGATTCTCTGATATCAGCGTGATTAGCGTCTGTTATTGCTGTTCCTGACACCCCTGTGAAGGCCATTCTATTTCAGTATTCATAGATATAACATGTTTGTTTATAACAGATAGCTAATTATATAGATATAAAACAGACGTTAAAATAGAAGTCTGGGAGGAATCTTTTTTTGTCATTGTTTAATTGTAATAATTTAGAGTAAATACATGTTAAGTGTCTTGGCATGAACACCCATGTGTCTTTAAATTCTTAAACATTTCATTTAAATGGCGTTCCGTAACACAGTGTTTATGCTACATTACCAATAAGGTGGGATATAATAAAACTTACCGAGATAAAATGAAAATAATTATGGAAAGGGAAGAATGTGGAATAACTAACCAATAGTATACCACTGTTTGATTGTTTTTTATTACACTGGCATCACAAGTCATTACAAATAAACTCCTAGTAAATGAAGCAATACAACTTCGATTACCGCAATGATGGTTGATTTTATGGAATAGTATTATGACTTCTCTATTTTCACAAATGGTCTAAATGTTTGGTACGAGCTCGTTAGTGAAAAGTTCAATGTTGCTAACACGGATTTGTAGTATTTTAGCAATCCTTCAGTGGAACTACTCGTTGGCCTAATCTAACAAAAATTCATCACGATGTTTATTTGTTTGTGTGTTATATGTATTGCCATGTATTGTATCGGCGATTGTTTACTTGCTTTAGATAACATACTTGCGGGTGTAAACGTGGAGTTCTCTCTTTAAAAGTTTCATTATTCCGAAATATATGTGTTTGTATACATGCACGCATCAAAATGTACGTGTTATTGCATATTGTCTACATACGATGTACAGGAATAAGCAAGCGATACCTTTGAACATCGTCCGTGTCTGTACGCGCAGTAAATAAGGTGTTGGATTGTTTAGAAAGCAGAAGAATGTCATGCCAGGCAAGTATCCAAAATAAAAAATAAGTGGCTGTTAACCGTATTCTAGTGAACAAACAGATTTCGTTTCGACAAAATTAAAAGGTTTACTGACTTTGATGTCCCCACAAAACCCTTAAAGTAAATTTTGGAAATTTGAATTACACAGATACATTACTAACCATACACATATCCCGATAAACAATACGTGATTATAAATTTCAATTCATTTGCAGTAAATCATTCAATATGTATCAAATATAGTAAATATTCGCACTTCATAATGACTGATAAAAATGGCCTTATGTTCATCATTGTTGATTATTCACCTAGTAAGTATTTACTTCTATGACAAATTACCGCAGCATGCATCGCAAACCAATTAAACTTTCAAATATGTTTTATCGCCAATAGGCTTGAGAAGTATTATTTCAATTTTGAGTAACGTCAAATACTAATAGGTTTTATCTGAATTGCAATTTGTTACTGCACCCAACGTGTTTAGGAGTGCTTTTCTATTTAAGCATTATAAACCGATTTTAAATCGAATTTCAAAGATCAAGGTTTGATATTCGCAAATGTTTTACCTGCCCTATCGGCAATTGAATTCAATTTTTATTGATATATGAAAGCTACTTAAAAGCCACTTAGACCGGTATGTCCATAGAAGAACGTACAATTCATCACATACATTCCAAACTAAATATAAAGTATCTAAAGTCGTTTCGACAATGCTTTACCTGTTCTTTCCCTCTTGCGGTAATACAATATCGGTCTGTTTGGTGTCGATAACGTCATGATGCTTTGCAGATGGAGTTTTAAAAACACAAAGGTTATCACAGACCATGACGCCTGCTTGTTTGCAAAGCAACGAGGAAACTAGAGTATTATTCCGGTGCCAACGCGATATCTATAGTTTAAATCCAGATTTTATGTTTTCTATTAAGAATATCTCGTTTGTGCACTTGAAATATCACATGATATAAAAACACGATTTGTCATGCTTTATGCGCCCACGAAGATTTATAACTTATAAACGTACGACATATGGCGGCAAGATTTGTTTTACATCGCAATATCATGCACTTTATATTTAATACCATTCTGTCGAAAATCTTATGTACATGCAACGTACTGTAATTGAAACATACAGTGATGGTTTGATATGAAACAAGTGGGAAAAGTTTAAATAGAAACTGACAACTGCCACAAACGCGCGGGGAAGGGAGGGTAGTAGATTGAACTTTGTTGCCCTTCAAATCTCGACAAAAATAAACACTTACTGTTTCTCGAGCGGCGGCCTCGGCTTATCGGGATCTGGGTTCGAGCCGGCTTGCGCACAGCGATAATGTCAACACCTGCAAACAAACTAAACACTTTTCAAAATTGCTTTTAGTGTGGCTGTATTAAATGAGAGGGAAATCAAATGTGTACACAGTTGTATATACATTTTAAAATGCCAGTTTCAGTTGTCGCGACCATTTCAAAAGTCAAATTGCAACTTTTCTGCGAATGCGAGCACATATCATCCTGCATTTCTAGCTGCAAGCAACTTACAAGATACTTGCCAGCGTCTGCGAAAATTCAGATTTTAAATAAATTCCAATGGACGCCTCGTTACGTACGCTGCACAAATGTTGTTCAGAGCTAGATGATTGGACCTGATACTTACAACTAAAACAACAGCTGAAAAGCTGCTCAGTTTTATTATATAACAAATTATATGAATGTTTTGACCAGGCAATTTAGAATTCTCGTATGAAACTGTTTAGTGCTACCACAAGTATTGTGGCCGCATTGGTGCTCAAGTTCAGCTAGAGGAGAAAGGCTTACCGCACATAACACAAAAGAAACAAAAGACGATCGTGTATTTAACGCTTTTAATGGCAAAGGGATATTGATATAGCATCATAAAGAACTCTGATAGCATATGTTCATGTCTGTCATAGCTCCGTTGGAATATATTCTATATCATAATCTAATACGACTTTTAATGTATACCTCTCTGAAATTGGTGAAATGGACCATCAAATAACATATTTATCTAAACGTTTATTGTTCAGATTCCAACGCAATCATCTCGCCATGATAAACTATACTTATAGGCAGTAAATGCATATTAATGTCCCATAAAAAATTAGCATGTTCACCGCACTTGAATGTCAACTCCTCACAAATCGTATTCACACATGTATGCGATGGGAATATCGGCAAATTGATGGCCAGTACGTAAGTCACACAACAAATCCTCAAACTAACCATTTTATCTTGAAACATCATTGAGTTTGTGATTTGAGTCTACAAAGTTGCAATTACAATGATGCTAGTCGAAAAGACACATCGCATTTTGACAATCGACGAAGGGCTACAGGCATATATACATGCTATTTTAATAGCAAGAAACACAAATGACGCACCAAAAAGAAACTGAGTTATATTTTTCTTTATACAGCTACACAATGCCACTCAAATATTTCTTTTGCATGTGACCATATAGTTTGTTATACACGCGTTAATATATAACTGAGCTAATCACATCTGAAATTGCAAGCTAACAATAGTGTAGATACAGAAAACAGGATGTTAATTTTATTTACGTTTGTTTGCTTTATTGATAATATTTTTTGCATATAATACACTCATAATGATACATACTGTTTTTGCATATGATACAATCATAATGATACATAATGTTTTTGCACATAATATAATCATAATGATACATAATGTTTTTGCATATAATTCACTCATAATGATACTTAATATAGTTCCCTGTGATGCAAGCTTGTATTTCCTTTAAATGGGTTATGTATTAGTAAACATACCTGTATGCGTTTCTTCCCCTCACATGTTTTAAACGAATTCATCCGTGGTAAATGAATTTATTTGTTTTGCTGTAAAAACTTTTGAATATAATATACAGTCATATACACGTTGATGAAGGTATTATATTTTAGTTGTTTTGAGGAAGCTTATAAGTATTAGAAATAAATAAATATAAGGATTTAATTAAGTTTAATAGCAAAAACGATGTTATTTACTCTGTATTTGTACATACAATACAATGCATTTTTCCTGGAGTTGCATGAGTATGATCTGACTAGTTAACTGTTTCATTATAATGATACGTTCCAAATATTTAAAATTAAAATGTAGTTGATTTTTATGTGTAATTGTATATTAGCTTAGAAAGTTGCAATTATGTTTGCACACAAGAATTGAACAGTTAAATGTTAATTCACTTTAAAAGTATTGTCTGTGTCATGTGTTATTCTTCAGAGGCAGAAAGCAGTCTAGCTATTTTTTGTTATTATGGTGGAATTAATTTACGATATGTCTGATATCTAGTTAGTTTTACAAATTGTTGAATTCACATCGCTAACCTGATAGTTTATAATATTTTATAGCTGAGCCATATTTCTTTGCATATTATTAGCTTAAAAACCTATCCCCTAAACGTTTATATCCGATACTTAAGACAGTAGATTATTTTTTTAATATTGGATTCATAAAGACAATTCCAATGCAGGTGTCCAACATTTAATTTGATATACAATGCGTTTCTAGAAGTGATTAACAAACACCATCAAACATATATATTTTAGGCATTATGCCGTTTTGCAAATATATATCTAAATCAAAAGCAAAATTATGCCTCATGTACAACAAATGAACACCCACATACCACGTTGAGAAGGCTGCATAAAGCTGCTATTACAATTAAATTCGCTACCTGCTTTATCTAGACATGTAAATCCTAATGCTATGCTTCTTTTAAACAATTGACTGCCGGGCTGCCAATTCATTCTGGATTGTCAATCCAATGCTTTGAAGAAGCCATACAACTTGGCATTGTTTGTTTTGCAACACTCGTCAAAGTATACTCGTTAAAAAGTGTTTTCAAGCTAAACGAATAACCACGACTTTGCGTACGAGGTTATAGTCTATAGTTCATACAGATTATGAATATGGTCCAACATGACGAGTTTTACCTATATTTTACCTTAACACTTTGGGGTGATAATAATATAAGCAAAATATTCATATTTGCATTCTTTACGTAACTTGATATTTGAAGAACTTTGAATAGTCGACAATTGTCTACAATCATAAAAATGGGATAGGAAATGTGTTTTTTTCCCACATGAACTGAATCAATCAAATCTGACTATGTAGTTTACTTATAAAAAATTTCAATTGGCATATTCATCAAACTATGTTCTCAATGCAGTAGAGCGTCACTATTTCTTTTTGACAATGGACATACTCCGTAATAGTTTTGATGGTTTAATAACCCAACTAATATGAGGTTACAAATACATTTAACACATTGAAAATCATTTCAACATGACATAGCTTTTCAACCGTTCTAAATTTAACTGAACTATCATCGGTTGTAGGACTTTATTTGATGGGAGTTCTAACAAAGAGGATATCTGGATTACGACCATTTAAAACAAATCTGCTAAACCAGTTACCGTAACTTTAGTTTGAAATAGAGTAAACTTGCCCACAGTTTGTTTATTATAGGGAAGCTGCAAATGCAAAGGGTTAATATCAAAAGTTATTTATTTTCTGCTATATATCTGAAATTTCAGTTCAGCTAAAACAAGCGATGCGTGTTGCTCTGTGCACACCGTGAGAAGATTGGTGGTGCTTTATTTCTTGACTCATTTTGCAGCAATTTCTCAAATCTGTGCATTTCATGTGAATGTGTGAATTCAGTGCAACCTATGTATACACTCAACATATAAATAATTAATTCAATTAAGATTCAAAGCAAATTAACCATAGTTAAAAAGTGACCTTTGCACAGACTAGCCCGGTAGAGAATAGTAAGCGCTTGGTGAAAACATTAAAAAATTAAGACACAATATTATTCTCATGTGCTGACCGCTCGGTGGTCTTAAGCTTCATTTAATAAGAGTCTTTTCTTAATAGCATGTGGAGCCCACCCAGTCTATAACAGAGCAAATAAAAATCAATCTTAATTGGTTCATAAGTGTTTTCTCTACCATATTTTTTCTTAGAGGAAAAACAAACATTTTCTTATTATTGGTCAGGTGTATGAATAATAATTCGGGTTTCCAGGTGAGGGCGTTCAAGATATGGCATTTTTATTAAACATTTACGATGCTCACTAATACGTCATAATATGAAATGAACTATTCACATAATCACATATTCGCCTTAAAAGATATTTTTTACAATTACGAACTCTGTAATGTATTGCAAAATAATAATGATATATTTTCAAGATTGGACTACATACTGCATGTGCACATAAGAAGTAAATGACCTAGATTAAAAACATAAGTAATGTCAAAACATTTCACATGAATTTGATGAAAACTATCACAAACTGAATGCGAAAACAACGAATCTTCGCACGACCGAAAATATGTAAGTTCGTCTTAGTCTGTTTTATATCTTAATAACAAGATATTTGTTCATAATCAACGGTTTCTTTACAGGCATACTAAACGCGTATGGCTTTCGCATGAGTGTCTGGAGCAGCAATGAAAGACGCTACTCACCCTGATATCAGACAATCCGTGGTCACGACCAAAGCATGTGCTCTCTCAATATCATGAAGGTATTGTTATCATAAGCAAATAAACTTATCGGATGTTGGAATGTTGTTTTCACGGTAATAAAATAATTTGACCGACTCGTATACCCAAGGCATATCTGATGTACGTTGGAATTTTTTCCTTGTACATTTCCTAAGTTAAGCTTATGCATACTTGTTGGTCTTGTTATTGTGTATATATCCTGTGCAAAGCTAAAAAATGTTTTGTTATACATGTTATGTTCCAGTAAACATTTCCCTTCTTGACAAAGCTTATGTGTTCGTTTCAAGTTTATATTTATCATGTTCAGTACAGTACAGTTACATCTGCGTATCTAAATGAACATAGTTGAGTACATTGTTAACTCTACTAAACACAAATGATAGCATGTCGACATCCAGGCTTAGTTTCTATTGTTAATAACCAAAACAAATAGCTTACGAACAATTAAAATGCACCGTAAAAAATAACCATATTAAAATTGCATTTGTTTAAACGTGAAGCAAGTCACATCAGTATGCGTCACCTCAATGACTTTATTTTCATTTTCAATTGCAACTGTTTTAACGTAACATGCGAGTTAAACGTCCGACACTATCTTTTGTTTCCTCTCTAACTAATGATACTGTACGTCATATTCTTTAAGATTCCAATTCACCGCAGTATATAAATATTTACTTCACATGCAAACACTGGGGAGGGTCTCTGATATTGTTTGCCTTAAATAAAGCCAAATGTACAGTATATTCCATGGGAAGGTACTTTACATTTGTTTCACATCAAAACATTCTACAACATTATCAGTGTTTCATTTGTTTTTAATAAGCAAACATATCATGTACGACTTTTTTCTAAGTAGCATTGTGAAATATTGTCAACAAGAAGTGACTTAGCCGTTTCGTGTATTTGACTTAATTTAATTGTGTCTACGAAAGTTTTAAGTCATGTGCACTAGTTAATTGCAAACTGGTCAAACATTATATTGTACATATCTTAAACGAATATTCTCTTTGATTCCTTGTTGCTGTCTGAAAAGAAAATAATGAGGTTAATGCAATGATAACAACATGTCAAGAGTGGTTTAGGGAAAATATTGTTTCATTGTGTGATTTTTATCTCAAATCATCATAATACCAATTTGAAAGATATAACGTTAATATCCGAAATTGTTGGTAATAAATCTATGAGTTATTTGAATGGATGTAACAGATAAGGCAAATAAACAAAGGCGAAACAAGGAGAAGAACAGAACATTTTGAAAGCATTATCGAATAAGTGGTCATAAAGTAGATACAACCCGAACACAGGCGAATGCGTATGTAATAAATATTATGATACAACTAGTTTCTATCGTAAGTGAACTTTGATCTTTGTCTGCTTCATAGTTATATTCAATTGACTAGTTAATATTAAGCATCCCTTTCTATTTGACGTTTATGTGAAGTATGTCTCCGTTGTCTGTATACAGTGCTAGAAACCCGACAACTTGCTGAGTTGTTGTCCTGGATTGTGGAACTTCAATGCATAGCCAGCAAATTTTACGACTATGATGTATAGCATGTGCAAATTGTTTAAACATTACGTGAGATTTGAGTATACATGTATACATAACATGAGTGTTGGTACTTATTTTAAACTGTTTGTGCCTCTACTTGCTCCACCGTATAGTGTCCGCTCAATTATGTTATGTGCCAGCCCGTACAAGCTATTAAGTATTCAGGAACGACAGTTTACGGTATTTTTTGTTTTGAAAGTAGTCTCTAATTAGCGAAAATCCAGTTTAGGCGGAAAACGTCGTCCCTGATAAGCCTGTGTTGACTGCAAAGGCTAATATGGGGAGACAATTTACAAACAGGCATTAAACTCCGTTTTCCCGGTGCCAGGCTCAAATGTTTTTGTTCTCAAAGTACAATGTAACGAAGTCTTGCTGTAGCGATAAAATATGTTCACATGAACTAAGGGATATCCAATCATGGCCGTCATATCGCAATTCATGGTCCCTGATGAAGTTTATTTGTGTGTTCTCCCTGTATAAACAATACACAATCCACATTGAAACAACTGGTTGGCAAATGAGTGTATCAACTTTGGTAGACTTATTTTACTTCTTTTGGTGAAATGAATGATTTATTTGTTTTGTGCATGTAATTAACGTGTACGTAAATCTATGGACTGTGTCGCATCAAACAAATAATGCATCAGATTATTAGATGAGCCAGATACTCAAAAAATAAGTGGTGCAGTTTGATGCAATGAGCGGCAATCATCGCATACCATATGGGTGTATTTAAAGATGATACCTGTCGACGCCATAAGTACTCAACATTGAACTCGGTGATTAACATTTATGATTGTAAATATATAAATGAACGTGTGCATCTGTACAGTTGAACTTGTTTTCAACAGTATAATATACATGAATAAGCAAAACATAAGTAAACAATCAAACTGTTTGTGAAATACATCTAAAAAAATACAGAAACATACCTAACACAGACAAAATCGTTCGTTATATCAGGAACTGTGTTTCAGTTCTCTTTGAAATTGTAATCATTAAAATAAACGCAAAAAAATGTAACGCATTTCTTGTGTGGGTTTGTTCAAATTTCTTACGCTCCCCTCCTGTTGTAATGAAGGTGAACGCAGAAAATTAGGTAATTAGTCTTTTATATGTTGAACAATAGTATCGTTTATAAGCAAGATGTTAATCATAGAATGTTTCTGATATGTGTGTGTTTTCTATATTACCAGTAAATCAGGATTATCATTCATCAATGAATTCTTTAAAAGTAATGAATGTTTTGTTTTCTATGAACCTTTCTTAACTTCCTATCTGATTATGGTCGACCTCGCAGTTAAACTTGAACGGAAACCAAATGTTTCCCACATATCATGCTTTATAGACGGATGTGAGCAACGTCGAGATGCCAAATTAAAACTGAAAAAACATACCTTTCCTATTTGACAATCTGTCCAGTTTCAAACCCATAACTTTTAAACTAATTCCCTTCGATGTAAAAGACATTTAAACACATTTTATGTTTAGCTCGATCGCATTTCAATTTCTTACTTCATATTTGAAACGCTCTCGAGTCCGTTTCCTGGGGCTAGAACCAGTACTTGGTGTCTTTGGGGAGATCTAAAGAACGCTTTCACAGTGGGGGTCGAACTCGTGACCTCCCGGTCGTTAGGCGGACAACATATCCACTTCACCACGGCGACCCAGTAAAGATATATATCATTCGATTCAAATTCATTGACATTCAAGCATCTTCAGACTTTCAGAAGAGATAGACTAATATATGTTGACATTACTCAATCTCATGAAAGAGCATATTCTGTTATCGGTTACACGTCCAGCATCTGCTTCTTGTCTTATCGAAACTTCCTGAATTCTTCAAACTCTACCAATTTTTATTTCTTTGTTAAATACGTTGAGCTTATAATAAATTTATGCTGATGAATGGAAATGTTCTGTCTTTTTGTTCGCTATCTAGATTATTATGTTACACTCTTTTGTATTATAACTTATATCATTTTCCGAATGCAATACAGTATACTTATACCTACTTCTATCCTACACTGTTCCTAGTTATGACATTTCTTTAGATTGTAGTTACAAGTAAATCGACTGCTTTCAAGTTTCAAACCATATCAGCATTACATCCAACTGACAAAAGAGAGATGTAGCATGAGTCTCGAGATTTTTATTAATGAGCGTTAGCTCACTAATAATGTAGAGGCATTTTTGCAAATCACTATTGGCTTAACTACGCTAGGAACCGTAACCCGTGACTGCCTGTGTGGATAACTGCAGTAAAATTATGCAGACGACGAATGCTAAAAGCGTCTGCTCTAACCAACGCATGTGCCTGTTTATAGTGCCCACTGTACACTACATAGTGTGTATGTATTCAAAAGTATTTAACAGCTTGTAAGACAACGTTGGCCAGTCTAGTCTTTATCATTGAAATCTGTACATATTTGGCTGCTTTCATGGAAAACTGGGCTGAATGCATGTCAAATAAGATTAGCCTGTGCACACTGATTAGCTGTGTCAATGATTTGAAAAAACAACACATCTCGTCCTGTGCTTTAAGACACACTCTTTATAAATTTGAATGGGTTGTGGTCATTTCAAACTTGCGATATAAAAAGCTATAACATAATTTTGAAAACTGAGTTGCGTCTAAGATTATACAACAGCGAACAAATTCAGTGCCTTTAGCGCTTTGATTTCTCAATGCTGTCAAATTGTATTTAGTAGTCTTAATATGAAGCCTATTTTGTCAAAGGTAATATTCATGTTTGAAGTATGTTTTGTATATGTGTGTACAAAATAATAAACTAAATGAATATTTTTAAACCAATTTTAAGATGTACATTATGTCGAGATAAACATATTGTGCCGTAATGATATGCAATAGTTTTTTTTTAAATTAAAGATCGATAGTGCGCTCAAAGCAAGATGTAATTTTATTAATAAAGTATTTAAATATGTAGCTGATTGGTCTGCATAAAAACGTTCGAATCGTTACACATCTGTTTGCGCTATGAAAAAAATTATTTTGTACAAAGTCCAAGGAAACTATATTTAATTTAACAATATTATAGTTAAGGCCAACGGTTTGATTTGCATAAGAAATGGCTTGGTCTCCACTATGACCGACTTGTTTGTTATACACATATAACCGTTCGATTCAACAGTAAATATATTATATAAAATTGTAAAAGTGCATATTGTTATAATGTATAAATAACCAATTTATCTTTTTATTGTGTGAACATTTTGTACTATCAAAAAATCCAGATTATTTGATAATAGTCTACATTCAAAGAGACAAGAGGCATATAGAATATCAATGTTGTTCGTTTTAATAAACTATCACATCGATCTAATAGACCATACACCAATTATGTATTATTTTCTTATTATTAAACTCAAGTTTCTTATCGGAAAGCTTAAAAGCGATTTGAATTAATAACCCATTTAAGCTTGTGAAGCGCATGTATAAAACATACCGGATGGTTTAATGACGTACTCTTCGCAACCAGTAGCAAAAAATGTACTCCACAGATGATTCTTCATATAAACACTCCAAGAAAACACTAACTCAAAATTTCACGTCGTTTGTTGTCCGGTGAAACTGGTTTTAATTGATGATGACTTTTACAAGAAAGTGTAATCAGATTTAACGGCGGGAAGCCTTTTCCTGGTACACACTAAAACGAAATGAGCCTCGCTCTGGGGAAATTTGGCTTAATGCATTTGCGTATAGTGCCGTTCCAGATTGGCATGTGAAGTTCGCATATGCTAATTAGGGACGACACTTTCCGAATATAGTGGATTTTTGCTAAGAAGAGATTTATTTTAAACGAAAATCTGCGACGACACTATACGCACATTTATTACGCCCCGTTAGAGTCAAAGCACAGAGTCAAGTTTGGAAAGACAAAACCCTACTGAGAAAATAAATGTTAAATTCACAAGTTCTGCTCCAAATCTATTACAAAGAGCATAGATTCATCACTAACGGCGGACTTGAGTATGAGTATAATTATCTTTGGAAAACAATAATAACAAATAGTTGAGACCTTATTGAAATAGTTTAGTCCGTTAAGTTGTGTACGTCATAAAAATGCAGACGTGTAAAAGAGCAAAATATAAGCGCACATGCATAATGGTAAACGGGGCGTTTTAACACGTCCAGTTATTCATGCTAAGGTTATAATTAAGCATGACCAATTATAATTTTTTTTATAAAGAATGATTGTATTGAAAAAGACTTAACCATACATTACCACATTCAACTTATTTAGAACTTATTGGGAATCCGATCCTAAAAGACATTTATACATATATAGAATTGCTATAAAATCAATGATAATTAGCAATTATGCCATATTCTGAAAATAGGCATTTATCTACTTAAGTAATACAATAGTATTCAATACAAATAAACAACCATGAAGCACCGTAAAGTATTTTAAGTGTCAGAACACCGAAGCATCGAAGAAGACGTCTCCATCCATGGACAATGTTAACCAAAGAACAACACACTCACACATTGGTGTTGAATGAAATGCCTGCTTCACTTTCCAGTTTTAATGTTAGTTTAAGATCATTAACCCTTTGAGTGCTGGAACCGGATTTTGAAGGCCTTTGCAAACAGTTTGGATCCAGATGAGACGCCACAGAACGTGGCGTCTCATCAGGATCCCAACTGTTTGCTATTCTGATAGTATTCTTTGAAAACGAATCGAAGAAAATGCTAATTTTAGAAATTCAGCAGACAACATTTTAGCAGACGATAAATTTCCCAGCATGCAAAGGGTTAACTATTCCAGTAATGTGTATTTGGAAAAAACACGCTAGACATTATTATAGAAAGTCGAGTAAACGGACATGTATTTTTTCAAATATGCGTACATTAACCACGGTTGGAAATGAAATCACTTAAATAAAAATGTATCGCAACATATATTAGTACATATGTTATTGTTTTCATACAATATATAAACGGGCTTCACTAGAAATGCATATGCTTATGTTGCGAAAACAAAGCAACAAATCAAGTGTGATCGTTTTCTGATTTGTATTGTGCTTAGTTTGTAATACATTACCAAAGACGCATTGTGTAACACATTTAAATTAATTGCATTTTATAATACTGGAAAAAAGACATTTCTCATGTGGCCTAATACAAAACAGCTTTTGAAAATTCATGCAATTTGATAACAACGTGTGTTGAAAATTAATGTATATAATCCATTTACCAAAACAATTATGTTCTACGATAGATTATTAAATGCACAAACATCGAAACAGAACATACGATGACATCACCTTGTTTGATCGCTATGAACATAAACATAAGACATGTCTTGAAAACAAATAATCAGTTTTGAAATAAACTGTGTGATGTCATATTTGATATAGTTATAACTCAAGAGCACCATGAAGCAGAAATATCGTACACTAGATTTGTTTGTGCTCTTCGCTATTGTGGGAAGGAAATAAGTAATTCAATTGGCGATTAATTTTCGCGCTGCATAAACTAGCTTAACAGTGACATGAGTTAGCTAAACTTAAACATTTCTTATTGCAGATGAAAGCGTCAGAATAATTACATTTAAGAATGTTAGTCCAATAGAGCGATTGCAATACAGGACACACGCGCAAACGGAAAAGAAAAAGTGAAGTTGGTCATCAGCCAATGACCACCACGGTATTCAAGGATCTGCTGCATAGGGAGTCCAGAAACAAATCCTGGACACTCATCTTACGGGATGCTCTGAGCAAACATGCATCACTTGATTAAGCTGAACTGAACATGAAGATACATAGAAGAAGATTAACACCTCATGATACGAATTAAATTGCGTTTGCAGCTTCACTGCAATGAACAGAACTAAGCGTTTTGGCGTCTATATCAAACAGTATAATTACGGTAACTGGAATAGCAGATTTGTGTTTTAATAAAAATGAAAAGTGTCACTATTTGGCCGGGAATATGTTTCTACGAGCATAAGCTTTATTTTTCAAAAAAGTGTTCACACCATACATTTCGACGCGATGGTCGTATGACGATTATTCATTAATACAATGTAGTCATATGTTTAGTATTCATTTTTTATCACACATCAGTGGACGTTAAGGATAACAAAACTCAAAAAATATTATTTGGTCAGCATGTCCGTATTAGCCTAAAATGCTACAGTAAATGATGGACACTTAGTTACACAAATAAAAATTATTATTTTTATTATCTTATAAATTATGAGGTTAAATGCTTTACAATAAGTCATGGTTGACCGTATTTACAAACAATACAATAATAAACGTTTGAACCAATACTGTTGTAATTCGTCTTGCTTCAAAACATATTAACTCTTTTGCGTTTGTCGTAAAATACCAATTTTATACAAATGACTTTACAAAACAAATTGAAGGAAAAATAGCGCGAAGAATAACATGTCTAAATATAGCAGGTAGCATCTTGAATGGAGTTGCATCTTCGAGTTGAAGGTGATCTGATGATTTTCATTTTGTGTATAAGATTATGAAAAATTAAACTTCTTCTTGGGTTCCGTTTTCATATATGGTATAATGCCTTAAAAATTGGATACATAAGTTTTGGTTCATTATAGCAAATTCTATAAAAAAAAAATCTTAAACTAAATGTTTTAAACTGTAGTTACGAGAACTTGTTGTAAATAATGTTTTCGGTTGTATATGAAAATATAAGTACAAAGCCAGAACCACATTTGGTACATTTGAAACAATGATTTTATGTAAAATACCGGGTTGAAAATCAGAAGTAATCGTTCAAGTCCCTACTAAATATAGAGGAGACTCGTTTATTGAAAGTATGTAAGCTTCACCCTAATACGACGAATGTTTTTTGTTTACAGAATCAGGTTTATTGTAAACATAAAAAAATACATAAAACATCATACTAACATTTATTAGAAATACGCCCTTCCGTTTTTATTAGCTCCACT